>JANSVB020000002.1:162372-174485 GCA_025504935.2 Erythroxylum haughtii
TAAAAAAATAATTCAAAATTTTGATAAAATAGAAAATAATTCAAAATTCAAAATTTTGAATTATTTTCATTATTTTATAGTTAATTATTATATTTAGATAATTATTATACATATATATATATTATATATAGATAATTTTTTATATATAGAAATAATTAAAATATAATAAAGATATATATAAAATAAAATGAATAATTGTCATTATTATTTATTATTATGATTTTTAAAAACATGGTTGATGTAAACAGTAAACTAGTAAAGTATACAGTACAACTATATAATATATCAATATGGACTATTTTGCAATTTTTAAAAATTTCAGGGACTATTTTATAATTTTTTAAAAAAATTTCGAAACGGTACTCGGTACTCGGTACCGACCGATACCGGTACAGTTCCGTTCCAGCGTCCAATCCGGTACTGAACCCGGTACGGTATTCATAACATTGATATTGAGTAGCTCCAAACTTTCCAAGTTCTTATGGACTGAAACTCTTAATACGAATGTGTATATATTAAATCGAGTACCAACTAAGGTTGTTCCAAAGATTCTATTTGAGTTATTTAAAGGTTGGAAATCGAGTTTGCAACATATAAGCGTTTGAGGATGTCCTTCTAAAGTAAGAATTTATAATCCAAAAGAGAAGAAATTGGACCCAAAGACTATAAGTGGGTATTTCATTGGATATACCAAACAATCAAAGGGATATAGGTTCTATTATCCATCACATTGCACTAGAATTGTGGAATCAAGAAATGCGAAATTCTTGAGAATGACTTGATTATTGGGAGGGATTAGTTTCAAGATACAGTCTCTAATAATGATCATATAGATACTCAACATTCCACCTCAAACAACAACGTGATTGTCATTCATAATAATCCTCAAGTTCAAATAGACGTTGTACACCTAACTGTTGAAATTTAACAGCTTATTGTAAACATAAATGACAAGAATTCCACAAGTTGTTGATAATCTAGTAGATCTAGTTATTCAGGAATTACCTGACAACATTCAACAACCTGTTGAACAATAGACTCTACAGGAGAATGTTGGTGCAACATTAAGAAGATCTACTAGAATAAGAAAATCAGTTATTACTAGTGATTGTTGTATATCTACTAGAATCTGACTACAATATGGGAGCCAAAATGGTCTTAAAACCTTTTCACAAGCCATAAGTTGCAATGAATCAAATTTATGGTATAATGCTATGAAGGGAGAAATGAATTATATAAAGAATAACGATGATTGGGATCTTGTTGAGTTGCTTAAAGGAGCAAAGCCCATAGGTTGCAAATGGGTATTTAAGACAAAGAAAGACTCATTAAGCAACATTGAGATATACAAGGCAAGACTCGTTGCCAAAGGATTCACTCAAAAAGAAAGAATCGATTACACAAATACATTTTCTCCTATGTCTAAAAAGGATTCACTTCGTATAATTTTAGCATTGGTTGCTCTCTTTGATTTAGAATTGTATCAAATGGATGTGAAAATTACTTTCTTAAATGGTGACCTAGAGGAAGAGGTTTACATGAAACAATTAGAAGGATTTTCCTCTACTAATGGTGAGCATTTGATTTACAAGCTTAAAAGATCCATATATGGATTGAAACAAGCATCCCGCCAACGATATTTGAAATTCGATGATATTATCTCATCATTTGGTTTTTAAAAAACATTATGGATCAATGTATATACTAGAAGGTTAGTGAGAGTAAAATTTGTTTTCTTATATTATATGTGGATGACATATTACTTGCAACCAATGATAGAGGTTTGTTACATGAAGTGAAACGATTTATCTCTAAATGAAGGATATGGGTGATGCGTCTTATGTCAATGGCATTAAGATACATCGAGATAGATTTCGTGGTATTTTTGGTTTGTCTCAAGCAACCTCTATTAATAAGGCTTTAGAGAGACTTCGGAAGAAAGATTGTTCACGTAATGTAGCACCCATTGTAAAAGGGGATAGGTTCAATTTAGACCAATGCCCTAAAAATGATTTTGGAAGGGAATAAATGAAAAATATTCCATACGCTTCTGCAATCGGAAGCTTGATGTATGCTGAAGTTTGTATAAGACCTAACATTGCATTTATTGATGAAATGTTAGGCAGATATTAAAGTAACCTAAGATTAGATCACTAGAGAGCTACAAAGAAAGTATTGAGATACCCTCAAGGGACCAAAGATTACATACTTACATACAGACGCACCGACAATCTGGAGGCAATAGGGTACTTAGATTCAGATTTTGTTGGATGTGTTGATTCACGGAAATCAATATCAGGTTATATCTTCATGTTTGCCAATGGAGCCATATCTTGGAGGAGTGCCAAGCAGTCTTTTATTGCTATTTTCACCATAGAGGTTGAGTTTGTTTCTTGTTTTGAGGCTACATCTCATGGTGTATGACTAAAGAGTTTCATATATGGGCTTAGACTTGTAGATTCCATTTCTAGGCTATTAAGGATATATTATGATAATTCAACTGTTGTTTTTCTAGCTAAAAACAATAAGAGTGGTAGTTGAAGTAAACACATCGACAAGTTTTTATCTATAAGGGAACGTGTTAATGATAAGAAAGTGGTCATTGAATACCTTAGCACCGAATTGATGATAGTTGATCCTTTAATAAAAGGCATGTCACTAGTAAAGTTCAAGGATCATATTGTTAGAATGTGATTGAGTTCCATTATATAATTTTCATTGTATGGACAATGTTAATTTCATGAAATTCTTATAATATTTTCTCATATTATGGTGCACATTATTGAGTTTTGAGAAAATTGATTATTTTAGACTTGGAATAAACATAGGGTTTATTCATTAAGTAATGTTAACACATTTAGTTGATACAATTATAGTATACCGTAATATATGGAAGATAATACTCAACTACTAGAGGACCTATCGTCATGATTCATATATTATGCTTAGATTAGATTAGGATGTGATACCAAGTTAAACATATAGACCAAGTGGGAGAATGTGTTAACCTTTCATATTCTTGCTATAGTAATGGTCCAAACATTATGCATTTAGTGGGTTTTCAATTCTTGGTTTTATGGTAACTTTTATAGTGCTTAATGGTAGCACATTCATATAGGTTTTTTCTCTGATTTTGGGTCCCAAAAGCTTTTGTTCTCTACTATTAACATACACCATTGTATTTGGAAATTAAGAGCTTAGAAGAATTTTAAAAATACATCCTTTCCAAAACAAACAATAATGGCAGGAGGTAATTTTGTTTTTTTCCGCATTTATTTTATTTGCTTATTATAATATATATTATTGTTCAATATATGTTAGAATGTGCATACAAATGATTGAAAGTTTCGATCTTGAAAGAGAACGATAAAAGTTTATGGTTATTGTTTTTTTTTTCTTTTTGGATTATTTTGTTTTCTGTTAAACGTATAGAGTTCCAATGATATATTAATTTGAGGGCTCAATGTATTCCTAATATTATAACTTCAGTACACCAAAAAATTTATAATTTAAATTACTAACTTATGTTGTATTATAGTTTTAATGGGTTAAATTGATGATTTTAATAAATTAATAAGATACTCTTTAAAAAAGACCCCATAAATTTTTGCTCTTATCTTAAATTATTGATGTCAGATTATAAATATGTGTAATCAAATTTTTTATTAAAATTAAATTTTATGTAGAATATATTTTTAATTTATATTTTTAATTTATAATAATTTTGTGTTAATGAAATATATGTTTATTGAATTTTGAGTACGCTTTATAAATTTAAATAAAATTTATCAATTAAATGCATCAATTTATTAATTTCTCTTTCAATTAATTTACATATAATTGAATTTTCTAAGGTGGTTTAAGAATCCATTCCTCCTTTTGAACTCCCCTTCTATGTCTAAACTAATTTAGGGGATTATAAAATTTATTCCGATCTAACTTGACTTAAAGTTAGCATAATTAATTATTAGGTTAAGTTGATTGAACTTCATATTAATCTTAATCTTTTATTATAAAAATTTTTGAATTTTAAGTTAAGCTTGAACTTGGATTCTACAGTTCAATCTAACTCGAAACTTAATTATATTAAAAATAATGTTATTTTATTTTTAAAAAACTATGTTTCTTTAACAATAAAGGATATTTAAAAAAAATGAGCCCAAAGGCCAATTGGGCTGGTTCTTAATTCTTATATTGAAAGTAAAAAGACAATGAAAAGAAAAGTGATTTTACAAATAAATCAGTCCATCACAAAACTTACAAAATTAGACTTTTAGACTTAATTTTATCCAAATAGACTTTGAAATATTTAATATTTTTATAACAATTTTAGACGTTTGAACTTGACATAAATTAAATAAAATTTGGAGCATTTAATATTTCTCTTAAAAAATTGAACTTTTAAACCTAACTAAATTCTATTAAACTTAACTTACGTCAATTGTGCTTCAATTAAAGTCTAATTGGACTTGAATTTTATCCAAATTGCTAAAATCCGATTGAGCTTTGAATTGTTCAAAGTTTGAAAAACTCAAACTCAGGTCAAACCTCTGAAATCCAATTAGACTTTGAATCAAAGTTGGGCTTTAAAAATTTTAGGCTAAATATGGGCTATAGGGACCTGAACCTGGTCTGCTCCATTGTTGTTCCTCGGCTTTGTATCCAAAAATGGAAACTAACCTTAAACTTTGAATCTAGAATCTTATCGTCGTTACAATGACACTGATATTTTCACTATGTTTATGATGTATAGGGAATAGTAGTAGATATCCATAAGCTCTGGTTTTGCAGGATTTTTCTAGCTAATATACAGACATTGCCTGTCATCAAATTTCCTTTCCAGCTATTTGCAGTCTACACTCAAAATTCCAACATTATCCAGGTCCAGTCTGGTCCCGTCCCATCCCTGAAAAACTGCAAACTCAAGATTTCTTGATACCTAAAGTGCAGAGACAATGGTGGTAGATCCTATTTTAACTCAAATCAACATGAACATGATCGTCTTGAGGTACTAGAATGACCTGATCATGTATAAAGGCTACAGCCAAAACTGTTACAAAATAGGATGGAATGAGGCGAGTTCGTAACGAAATCAATAACCCCAGAAGTGAATGTAAGATCAGGATGGAAACTTCTGAGGTTCTTAAACTGATTTCAGTAGCTGAGCTTATGATGATATGTTTAGATGCTGATGATGCTTCTAAACTTTTAAATCACATACTGGCAGGATCAAAATTTAGCCTGAGCTAATCACATGGAGAAAGACACATCAACTTCTGCTATATGCAGAAGCTAAACCAATCTGGAGAAGAGTATATGAGATTGAACCAGTCTCTACGCCAAATACAGCTATAGCTCGAGCAAAAGGCTCACCTCTGTACATCTCGACCTTGTCACTTGTATTAGATTAATTTCAACCCCCATAGAACTCTACCTAAAACCCAGAAACCATGTCGTTCGTATATACCTCTCAAATATTTACCATGTCACCTTTGAGTATTATAACTTTCTAGGCTAAAGAAGTCCGTGGTATAATTCATATTACCACCAGCCATTCTCTGAAACAATCTGATTTGTTCAGATTGTATGTCAGAGTTGAAAACCAAGCTCGACCCAACTCTCATTCCATTTGTCAGATCCGCCGAATATGAGCTTTCAAATGCTCTGAGAACCTGAGAAACATCAGTGGGTTGAGAATATTATGCATCATCCCTAAATTTCTTCAATATAACAGCTACTTGGATCTGCATAACCAGTACAAACTACCTGACTCATCCTAGGCCTCATAGCAGCCGAATGTCGAACACAGGCAGCAGCAGCCTTCATCATCCTCAACATTTCACTTTCAATATAGTTCTTTCCAAGCCTGGGATCTACCAAACCATCAATTACCTCACTCTCTTGGACATCATTTAGCAAAGGTCGAGCCTGAAACAAAATTTTGTCCTTGGAATCCCTCTACTATGTTTTATTCCATTCACATATACCTTCGCTGTTTCCCATCAACAGCACCTTGTTTATTCAAAGTTCGCATAGGTTTGGTTTGTTCAACTCAAAAGTATGTTTTTGATTAAAAACATAGATCCATAAAAAGAGCAGGAAGCCCAACTTCACATTCAGTAAACAAAATCACACATTGCTATTACTAAAACTATTCCAGATAGAAGCACCTGACGCTAGATTCTCAACAAAATCCAACAGTCTAAACAAGCAAAAGGATTCTTAGCTGTCAATGTCATTAATGACTGAACATATGTAGAAAAGTTTACGTGTGATTCACAAAACAGGGAAATGCTAACTAGTAGAATAAAATAATAGTTTACCCATTCAACAAGACTCTCATCTCCTAACGGCCGTGTAGTATCCACTGGCTTCCGACCAGTGATTAGCTCCAAAAGCACTACCCCAAATGAAAAAACATCTGATTTCTCCGTTAATCTGCCGGTTGACGCATACTCAGGTGCCATGTATCTGAAACCAAGAAAAGTTTCACACTTAGGTATGGAAGAATAAATACCGTCCCCAACTACCATTTTGACAGTCCAAACCTCCAAGCACATTGAAACAAACATCATATAAGGTACTTACCCAAAAGTTCCCATTACACGTGTTGTTACATGAGTATTTGCATCAAAAGCCATTTTGGCAAGCCCAAAATCTGAAACCTGAAAAGCAGAACTTATGGAAGGTTAAAGCATAACCTACTTTAAATGGCCCACAAATCTGGTAAAGGGAGTAACTTTTTATACCTTAGCTTCAAACTTGTCATCTAAAAGAATATTTGATGACTTGATATCCCTGTGAATAACACGAGGATCACCTACACTCACAACAATCAAAGAAATAAACAACACTTGCCAAAAGCTAAATCCTTCAAAACTACATATTATTTTCAGACATGGCATGTTGCACCAACACGGTGACAAATTCGTTTTCTATAAAATATATGCACACCTTAATCTGTTCAGTATTCACATATTCTACAATCATGTAAAGCTTGCCATATATTTTTGATGGGACTACTCAACATTGTGTTATGGATATTCAAAACTCTAATTATAGAAGAGTTGGTCTTGGCAATTTGGAAACAGTGTTTTTAATTTATCTTTTCCTTGTAGCCCTTATAGGAAAGAAAGGAGAAAGAGGACTCTGTTTGATATATCTGAAGGGTCATCAAATACTAGACATCTTCCTTCTGCGAGCCTGAATTCCATCAACGTAGAAATAAATGTACAGTGTACCTTAGATCTTATCCAGTGTCCAATATCAACACAATTTGATTGCCAATAAAAGCTAGGATCTTATAATTTCAGGATACATAATAGGTTGAGAGAAGAAAAAAGCAAGAAAAGTCCTGACGATATGACACTATAAACACAAATAACAAATTAGCTATCAAAATGCCAATGATATACTTACAATCTTCATGGAGATAAGCTAGTCCACGAGCTGCACCAAGTGCAATCCTAAAGCGTGTTGCCCAGTCCAGCCCTGGCCCAACTTCCCCTACAAAAATTTAATAATATATTGCACTAGTCTGACCAGCTACAGTTAAATAATACTTCAAACAAGTTTTAACTAACCATGAAGATGGAAATGAAGGGTATTGTTAGGCACATAGTCATATAGAAGCAATCGTTGGCTCTCAGAAATGCAGTAACCCACAAGTGAAACCAAGTGGCGGTGGTGTATGCGACTAATAATCTCAACTTCAGCTTTAAACTCCCGCTCACCCTGTCCTCCCCAAATATTAAGCTGTTTAACTGCTACCTCTCTCCCATCTGGCAAGCAACCTTTATAAACAGAACCAAATCCACCTTTCCCCAAAAGATTCTGTGATGAAAACCCATTTGTGGCTTCGACTATTTCTTCATATGTAAACCATGTCTTTGAACTGTCTAATCTGTCGGATTGTGTTGGTGAAATGACTATGTCACTGCTAGAGCCACTTCCAATTAAGGGAGCAGGAGATCCCATCTTCTTTAAATTTGAATCTGGATAGAAAGTTCCGAAGCCTTCAAACTCCAATAAATGACACTATTGAAATGAAATATGCCTAAAGAAGCTAAAACAAATTACCTACCAATAAAATGCCACTAGAATTCATAATCGCAGTTGCTTTTATTACAAGAATTTGATTATCGTAACTCCTAATCTGTCACATGCAGTATCAATGGTGAAGGACATATTAGATGTTACCTATAAGGTACTTTTGAATATTTTATTTGTTCATTAGCTACAGCTCAGACCATCAATAAGTAGCCTCATAACAGGGTAAAGAGTATTAATTCATGACTAAGCAAAACATTTACCTGATGAATAAGCAGGCATAATATAACCTCCGTTGTGTCCTGAAGCTACTTTTCTCCACTTCATGCACCAGATACCCAATCCAATCAGGATGAGAATTATTACTACTACAGACACGCTGATAGCTGCAATAACTCCAACACCTATACCATTGCTATGTCTGGATTTTGAATTGTCTTGCAGAGTGGCATTCACAAATGGAGAAGGAGAAGGTGGTGGATGAAGGAAAGAAGGAGATCCCAACCTTAATGGTGGAGGTGGGGGCAACAGCCTTGGAATAGATTTTGATGGTGAGGGAGCTGGGAGTGGATTTCTAGGAGTTGGGATAGGTGGAGGAGGCGCATCCTTTGCAGGAGTTGATGGCGGGGCTGGGGGTGAATTGCTAGGTGGTTTGGATGGTGAAGACGCGGGTGAAGCAGGTGATGGGAAATGTGCTGACGATGCAGGTGGAGGTGGACTCTTGGGTGGATCTGCTCTTGGTGGTGGAGGAGAGCTTGGTGATGGAGGCAATGTTGGCAGTGGAGGGGAGCTCTTTGGTGGATTTATTACCGGTGTTGGAGGTGAATTCTCTGGTGTTGGAGCTGATGTTGGTGGTGGAGGAGAGGTCTTTGGCGGAGAAGAAGTTCGTGGTGGTGGAGGAGAGGTCTTTGGTGGAGAAGTTTGTCGTGGTGGAGGAGAGGTCTTTGGCGGAGAAGAAGTTTGTGGTGGTGGTGGAGAGGTCTTTGGTGGAGAAGAAGTTTGTGGTGGTGGAGAAGAGGTCTTTGGCGGAGAAGAAGTTTGTGGTGGTGGAGGTGAATTATGTGGTGGTGGAGTTGATGCCTGTGTTGGAGTAGAGCTTGGTGGCGTATTTGTTATAAGTGGTGGGGGTGAATTCTGTGGTGGAGTTGATGTTGATGGTGGAGGAGAGCTTTGTGGTGGATTTGTTACTGATGGTGGAGGCGAAGTTCCTGAAGGAGCAGGTGGAGGCACAGGAGGAGGTTCGCTCACTGGTGAACTTGCTGACATTGGGGATTGTGGTGAATTTGACATTGATGGAGGGGCAAAACTAGGTGGTACAAGATCTGTAGGAGCTAATGGTGGTGTTGGTGATGGTGGGACACTAGGAGGGGGAATAGGTGCAGGAACAACTGGAGGAGGTTCAGGTGGTGGTGATGGTATTGCAGTAGGAGATGTATTTGGAGGGGGGGTTGTCATCAATACTTATCCAATCTTACCACGTTTCCCTCTAAGATCATATAATTCATCAATGCAATACATGAATTTTCACAAAATTCTCAATTCATTGAGCAAGAAAAAACTGAAACAATCTCAAAGATCAACCTCAAATACAAACTCAGATTTCCAAACTTCGGAATTGCAGATAAGAAAAGCACCAAACTTCACCAACCAAAGCGTAAACTTAAAAAAACATACTTCAGAACTCACTAACCCCGATGGAACCAAACCACCATGAATCTCGATAAACTGATTCCAGTAAGTATCCAAGTTTCTGTGCTAAACCCAGATCACTAATCCCAGTTTCAAGTAAAACCCTCGAACCATTTATCGCTCTAAAACCCAGAGAAAAACGATTAGCTCCAAACCGCAACCCTACATCAACTTCCAAACTATAATCCAAGTACCACTCAGATTACTACGCCAAGACTAAAACCAATATAAGAACTTTCTATCAATAAGCCATCCAGCATCACGAGTGTACAGAACATCAGAGCATTAACACTCCCTACTGTCGGTTAACAAATGCACCAAAATGTATCATCGAAAAGCAACCAGATGCCAAAAAGACGTAAAGATTTCACCTTTCCTTTGCCACGTCTCTGGAATCTTCAAACAAATCTAACCCAGGCAAGCTCGGGTGGCTCTTATAACCTTTGACCCTCTCTTTGCTAAAAACACGGAATGTGGGTCCTCAAAGTCAAACCGGATTACGCCAGCCAGACCCAGTTTGTTGTGTTGTGTTTTCAAATTCAAAACGGGATAACAGAATCATTACCAATATCATTTAAAGCAACGAACTTGCTTCATGTTGACGTCTAGTAACCATAACAAAGACATAAATGGCTATGATTAGTATAAATAATGAAGATTAGAAGCCATAGATTTGGTAAAAAGCCCAACTTGTCAGATTCTTTTTCTTTGTTTATTACCTTAAAAGAATGTTTCTTTTGTGTCCAAAATGACAAAGATTTTGTTAAGAATTTAATACTCTTTTTCTCCCAACAATTCATTTTTTAGTGATTTGCACACTCTTGATACTAATTAAAGATAAAGATTGCAAATTAGTTAACTTTTCTAGATTTTACGTTTTACTGAACTATAGATATGATTGGTGTTGATCAATATTTGATTGCATAGTTGACGAATTTAAGAAAAATCAATTAAAATCATTAAAATGGTCTATTAAACGAATTATCATAAACATTAATAATAAAAATAGAAAATTGTATCATCTATTGTAATTTTGAGGTAGATTAATAATCAAACTCGTTTTTATTTAATATATAATGAAAAATAATTGATGTAACTCTTCGACAGATAACGATATTCTCCTTCACTCGTTTTACTAGTTTAACTTTCGATCTAATTTTTAAAATATTATTTAAGATTATATCATAATTGGTATAGTGAGATAATATTATTTTTAAGAATATGGATTAAAAATCTCATTATTAAAATTTGGATTATTACGATTAATTTAAACATTGTGGAAGTATTACAAACATTGTGGCAACGTAAGCCAAGTTTAATTTTGTTAAGGTGTAAATACGTTTGATGTTATAGCTCAGGTCTGATTCGATTCAATTTAAAAGTAACGGGCTTGACTTAAGTTGATCAAGTTTTAGTTCATATTTAGACTTTTTAAAAAATTTCAAATTTCAGGTTAGACAGAACTTAAATTGCTCGGTCTAACTTGACTCAAAATTTTAATTAATCAAATATAAATGGTCTTCTTGAGTAAAACAACGTTATTTTAAATTTTTAAATCAAAAAATAAATAATCAACTTTAATCCGACCCCATTAATATCATGAACTCATATATAATAATAATTGAGAATTTTTAATTGTGTTGAGCTTTTATTTAAAAAAATAATACATAAAAATTTATATATGTATTAATAATAACCTACAGCGTCAATTAAATTTTAAAAAAATTTAACAAGAAAATATTACAAAATACATATTTTTCAAGAGTCAAGATATAATATTTCAAAATTAAAATTAAAATATATTTAATAAATTATTTGAAGATTGTGATATTTGAAATAATTTACACTTCTCTTTATCAATATTATAAAAATAATTATTGAAAATATTATTTTAATTTTAATAAAATGCATATGATTACCGTGCCAAAATCAAATATATATACTCTGGCCTGGGTCCTCTGTTATTAATGCAGTGATCTTGCAGCAGCCAAAAGTCCTGATATAAGCTTTACAACGTAAATAGGCTTTTATAGGAAGTTGACTTTTTACAACTAGTATCAGATTTCCAAACCAAATTTGTTTAGGAAAGAAGATCGGAGAATAGTAGAATACACAAGGAAGACTTCGTAGCTCTGTTTTGAAAATCGGATCGGACCAGCCGGTTCGATCGGTAACCTGTCAGCTATCCGGTTCAATTCACCTTTTAAAATCAGTTCTCAATTGAACCAGTGAGAACCGGTCAATTGACCGGTCAGACCGGTCCGATCATTAGTTCAATAATTTTTTTTTGTTTTTTTAATTTTTTGGTATATTTTTGTATTTTTTAAATATTATTAATATTATATATAATTAAATATAATTATTGCATAATTATG
>JANSVB020000002.1:241953-256500 GCA_025504935.2 Erythroxylum haughtii
CTCCTCCACCACTGACTCCTCCTCTTCATCATCATCCTTAGGCAACAATTGCATCACATAAACTCTTTTCTTCTTACAGTGATGATTGGAAGTGTACTTTTTATCACACCAAAAGCACAATCCCTTGGCTCGTTTTTCATCCATTTCCTTGCTTGTGATTCTTCCAGTCTGAGAACTTGGTGTAAAGTTGTTTGGACGGGTAACAGAGTTAGCTTCTTTGATTGGTGGTTGACTAGGGGCTTTATATGGTGTAGTAGTAACTGTTGCAGCCTTTTGGGTCACATGTGGGGCAAAGGAACTAGGCTTGTAGGTTGGTTTTGGTTTGTTTTGAATGGCGGCCACTGTGAGTTCCTGCAATTTAGCTAAGGCAAAAGCATCTGCTAACGTAGTAGGTCGAAACATTCTAACAGACATTTGAAGTTCATCAACTAATCCGAATAAGAAAAAACTTAGAGCCTGATCCTCACGAATACCAGCGCGTGGGTACAACTCATTAAATGCATCTAAATATTCTTGTAAAGAGCTTACCTGCTTAAGATTTCTCAGGTATGACAGTGGATCGTCAAAGGCTTTTGATCCAAAACGAGCTGCCAATGCCTTCACATAACCATTCCAATCATCATAGATCGCCGATCTCTTCAAAGAAATGAATCCTTGATGCCATTGTAATGCCTTGCCATCAAGGTGCAGGGCAGCAATCTTCACTCTCTCCTCTAACGCCACATCAACAACTTCAAAGAAATATTTGACACGAAGCAACCATCCATCAAAACCCTCCCCCACGAATTTGGGAAATGCCAGTCGAGTTGATTTTTCCCAATTCGTCTTCACTACGTTGATCGAGGGTTCCGATCGCCTACTCGAGTTCGACTGCTCCTCTGAAACTCGACGCTGCTGCTGAATACTGAGACCTCTGATTAAAGTCGCCAGCTCCTCAAATCGTGCATCGGCATGGGTTTTCAAGGCTTCCTGATTCTGTTCCAGCTCGTGAATCATCGCCTCCACACGCCGTTCCAAATCTTGTGAACGAGTCTCCATCGCTGATTTTGTCATGGCTGAGAGTCGGTAGCTCTGATACCACTGTTGCAACTCGAATTCGAATTGCTCAACTGACCACAAAGGGGTCAAGCTTTCATTTCATTCACAGATGATCCTTTACAAAATACAACGAATAGTGTTTATATTTTCTAGAAAATAGAAATGACAAATGAACAAATGAAAGAATGACACGTGTTCCTTCTGTTGTAACTGAATAGAAATATTGTTAAAAATTCCCCAATGCTCCTCAACTTCCACAAAAATGCAATTTGATCCTCTCATTAGGCTTCACATGTAACAGAAACCTTATTCACAGAGAAAGCAGAGTATTGGGAAATAACAATGAACAGTACTCACAGATCGAGCATTTCTTCTTCCTCGTCGGAGCTGAGAGCGATTTCTTCTAGTGAAAAGCTTGTCATCTAGCGGATCGTAGACAAGAAAAAGAAAAACAAGAATATTAGGCCGTTTGATGATGAGAATAAACTGGAACTATTAGATTACGAGACGGAGGCACGATGATCACGATATTCGTTCGCGCTTGGTATGTAATACTTACAAGAGGACATGGATTGAGTCACCTTATGGACTCTTCTCTTTCCTTTGCTTCTTCTTGGCTTCTTATAATCTAATGGAGAAGTTTTTGGCTTTTCATAGTTAGCTCAAAACCGTTTCGTTATCGATATCTTTCGAGTGTAGACATGCCGAATCTATATTCATAATTACCATCTTTCGAGTGTATATTAAATAAACCGATCTAAACCACCAATGTGATCCAATAAGCTGAGGGTTTGCATCAATTTTTTAGTTTATCCAACTAATGAAAGACACATTCCAGCCACGGACCAGCAAGTATGGCAGACCACACAACAACGTTCCTGTTATTGTCTTTTGTCTTGTAGGCCAGGCTAGCTGTTTGAAACACTAAAACTTGGACAGAATACAAGTTCAAGACCCCGAAATGGTTCTGGTCTGAAAACTCAAAGCGACCACATTGACCATTCCATGAGTTTCAGGATGAAATAAAGCAGCTTTTTAATTCGTTCTCACCAAAGTTCATTCCATAGGTAACAACACAAAACTCAGTTCCTTAGCTCTTATCACCATACTTTACAGGTAAAGGAATGAATGAAAATGAAATAAGCTAATCGGAACTGCTACTTCCGAGCCAGGAGCGTATCAAAAGCCGATTGAACGTTATAAACCAACTGCTCAACATGTCTGACGGCTGAAAATGATGGAATGAGATGCAATGCCTATGGCAGTTCAAGTAGATTTCTCAGAGGAAAAATAATCACATGAAGAGCAGAAGTATAAGTAATTGCAGAGATGGTAAATGTCGGCAAGAAATAAGTGACGAATGCAAGAAGAACGGGACTAAATCGATACTGGAGAATGTCATTCCTATAACTGCATAATTTTAAAAGATCACATTTCGACTACTTCAACCTGTCATACTGTTACTGAACAGAACAAAGTCCTGAGATGCACTGCAAGATTATTCTCATTAAAGAGAGAGATGTGAGAGAAACAATGGGATCACAATGTCATACCGAAAGTAATCCATACATGCATAGTACAGAAGAGAAGCTAAGAATACGGCAGAAGTTGGTTTCTTATCAACATATTTTCCCGTACCTTTTTATTAAACTGCCTGCAAAGTCAAGGTACTTTTACAAACGGAAGACGTCAGCCAGTATCTCAATGATTTCTCTCACTCAAAAGAGTAAATAAACGAAAAGAAGACACGAATGAATCTAAAGGTTGCAAGTAAAAGGTCATACTCAAAATGGCTATATTACACATGAAGCACATCAGCCCTGTAAAAATTCGCAAGGACCTTATACCAGATACTGACGCACTACAATCTATCAAGAGACATCAGAATCTACCTCTCAGAAGATGACAGAAAACTATCGGAGTAAATCAAAGTTTGTGTCACATACAGCACAGTTAGCCCTTTTATCTAGTGAAAATGCTGCTTCACTAACTGGTCTGAGTTGAGGAGACAATAGGGACAGAATCTTCCAGCTTAATTCTAGCACCCATGGAGCCGTCAGAGACAGAACCAGCTCTCTCAGAAGCATTTCCCTCTTTTCCAGGCTCATCTAGGCGGACAACTTGAGCGAAACTCTTGGACATCTGCTTCATGAAATCACTGGTTTTGGTGACAGCATTTAAGTGCTCATTTTCAGTGGCTACACTTACTGCCACCAGACTGGCCTGTTGCCTGGCCTTGCGCTCTTGCATGACTTTCTGGCGGTTCTCATAAAAGTCAAAATCGTCAAGAATGGACGTATCAGTTTCATGTTTCTTGAATATGTTCAACATCTCAATACCCTGCTCCAATTTCACCTGCAGCATCATGGTAAATAATAAGCACCAAATGAGTATCAAATTCGTTCACAGGGACCAACTTTCCCTTAAAATAATAAGCAACCATGCATCATCCATAACTTCTACAACAGAAGGAATGACAAGTTCATAACTATAAATTTGACTCATGGGGGTAGCAGCTAGGCACATTGAATTATAGAATAATTCAGAAAGGTGATTGCAAATGGATAAACAATGATATAAAAAAATGATGAGCAAAGAGATGTCAGAATAAAAATAGACAAAGGGAATGAGCAAATGATTGAAGTTCACCAGGGAGACCATGTGTTGTGAGAATCAAAAGATAGAGCTGCTATAGGCTCTACCTTTACTATACAAGAAAAATTAGAAAAAGTTGAACCTACCAAAAGAAAGTTCTTGTTAGTTACAAACATTTTGAGTTCAGAACAGCTCAAAATTGTAGCAGGAACTACATGTTTAGGGAAATATCGAACAAAAGTCTTAAGCTCATTCTCAAACCAGGGGACTCCAGATCAGGAAAAAAAAACTCCAAGAAATAACCAACAGAATTCCTACCTCCTGTGTGTCTCGACTGTTAGTGACAGGTTTGTTGTCATTATTTTCAAGCACAATGTGGCGGAACTGGCTATTGGGGACATCTTTGATAATATGCCACTTAACAGGAAACTGTCCACTCCACTTATCTTGCTGCCAGAAATCTGCACTCTTATCAAAGTCAACAGGTCCAATCATTTCAGCTATTCCACAGAACTGAGCACTGGCATTCACCTGCATGAGAGAGTGAATAAAATCTTCAAGCAGGCTCGAGAAAATGCAATATAAGAAAAGTAAGTACAAGAACAAAAATATAGAGAGAAGTCAACTAGTTTCTTCCATTATTGGGAAGGCATCAATATTGAACTTACAAACTCAAGAAGCCTACAGACTTTTGTAGAAGTTCTAAGAACAGATTTCACTAAAAAGTAAGCAAATAAGCTCTAGTTTGCAACAACTAACAGCTGTCAACTTGGACATCCAAGACTGCAGATAGCAAAAGTCATCACTGCACTAAGATGATTGCGTCTACCAAATTGCAAAAGAGATACTTACTGAGAATAAGAGAAAAACTGGGCTCGGTTCCATTTTCTCTTTAGCTTCATGATAGGCAGCATCAAGTTTTCGGTTCCCATTTGGTGTGCTGGCCCAGACACCATATTTGATGCTCTTGTGAACATTATCCTCACTGTATGATTTAATGATGAAGAACTTGGCATCATGGTATTCAGTAGCAAAATCTGGTCGGTTATACAATTGATCATGAACCTTGGCAGTGGTTTTGCTATTTTTGTTATCTTCGTCAGAAGATCCAAGTTCAGCTGTATTTTGATTCTTGGGCTTTGATGCCCTTGGTCCACGGTTTTGCTCACTAAGGATATCAAGATTACCATTGCAGCCACAAAGGGCAACACTTCCCCTTCCCCGCCATTTACTATTTTCAGGAGAAATCCAGCCCCGACTGTTTGTTCCTAAACTAGAAAAAGGCGCACCTCCAAAGTTGGGTCCCTGATTAAAAGATCCATGTAAGTAGCCTCTACCGTATGAGTTTGGACCAGATCCATGACTATGAAATGTTCTTTGATGTTGAGATGCCTGTCAAAAACCACAAAATCAGCAATTATATTTAATCCAATCCCAACTTCATGATGGTAGTTAATAATACCAGTGGAAGGTAATAATACCAGTGCTTATTACTCACTAGTCACTGCTGTCAGCTGACAACAAACGCCAGGCAAGAAAATATATGACATTATAAGCAAAATAAAACCAACCCAAAGTGCCCATTATAACAGAGTAACCATCAATCCCCTGCAAGATGCCTAAAAATCACACTGACACAACAAAATAAAAGCCAGCATAAAGTCTATATATAATATGGAATACCAAGATGGTCCCCCAATGTACACTTGAAATTTGAAAACTGGGATATACTTGGTGCACAATAAACTAGCAGCCAATGGTTGCAACCAGAATTATTGCTCTAGAAGTCTAAGGCTTTAATCAAAGGGCAGACGCGTTATTAGGATCAATCAATGCCAAAAAAAAAAACTGAGGTAACTTTGTTTCTATGTAGATAAAAGCTGGAAAGCATAAACCTTTTCAACTTTCTGCTAAAATAGATGAAGTAAAAAGTTAAAAAGTTAAGCTTTTCATGATCAGACCAGAATAATAAACAGGTAAAACACTTTAGATGGAAACATCTAGAGATGCAATTACACTAAAAAGAGAACCAACCATTCCAACATTCTGTCCAAATGAACCAAATGAGCCAATTGGCTGAGGAGAAACTGCTGGTGATATTGGAGTCAAGGGCCTGTGTCTCTCAGAGGGCTTTGACCAATCTGACCAAATGCCTCCAGACGTTAATCCATCAAACCCTTGTCGTGATTCATGAACACCCAGAGTACCAAGATTTCCGGGAAAACTTCCTCCACCAAAAGATCCCATTGAAGGAGGGTAACTAGGCCTTGGTCCGAAGAGTATACTATCACCTTGTTGGTCGATACTTCCTAAAGTATTGATCTCTGGTTGTGAAACTGGAGTTGGTGAATTGATATATGGCATACTAGGTGGACCTAGCTGTTGATAGTAAGGCGGGCCCGAAAATGGAAATTGCTGAGGGGAGAATAACTGGGCATCTCCACCTACTGAAGGCAGAGGTGTTGTCACTGGAGAATATGGCCCATATGGCATGTGCGGACTATATCCGTATCCTGGATGGAATACAACAGAAGGATTTTCGTTGTAGATTCCCTGTATAAATTCAGATGTTAGGGAAGACTAAGCAAGTCAAACTGCAAATCCGCATGCCAAAGAGACGAAGGAAAAATAAACTAACAGGTGATCCAATATCCAATCCTTCAGCATTGACATATGAAGGATATTCTTCCCAATCATTGGCAGCATTCCCATAACCTGGTTGATAGATGTATTAGAAATGATCCCATTAATTAAGTATTTAAAAGATCATAAAACTACAAGTACATCATTTTAATACAGCTAGCTTGAAGTTTCTATGACTAACCTCTATAGTAGAAGGGCTGCGCCTGAGGGGCATAGATGTTAGGTGGATAGATGGAACGATCTCCAGGTGAACCAAATGATCCTGGTTGACCTGCATTGTCCCTCGGATGACCTATTGTAGCAACATCCTGCGTTGAATTAGGGGAAACTGACTTCTCATTTTTTGCTGTTACAGGCTGATAGGAAACCAAAAATGTCACTGCTAAAGCATTTTTCGTAACTGATCCACAGAAAGAAATCACTAAAAGTTTTAGAGTTAAGCATAACTACCAGCTCCTTCATGCTATCTGGTTCAGCAGCTTTCTCCTCTGCATCCATCAACAATATGATCAGTGACTTTCGAAGACAGGGATTGCAAAAATATTTGACCGACCAAAGCTAAAATTGACGATAGAAAACTTGAAGCATACTCACTCCTAAGCAAAGATGATAAAAGAGAGGGGGGTTAAAAAGGAAACATTACTTTTAAGATAAAAAACGAGTAGTCCACTCGATTTGGATAATATCAAGAGTATGTCAAATTATCAAATCAAGATCGGAAGATGACAGACCAAACCATTCATGATAGAGGGAACCCAGAATTAACAAAATTCAGGGCACCGAATAACTTAGGGGCCTCAGATCTCGACAAAACGACACTTATCAATCCACCTAAGTCCTGATCAAAGTCTATCGCCATTTGCACATTCTATCAAGCACTAAAGCAACAACTTAACGACCTTAAAGGGCAAAATAACCCTCAAGAATCACCAACAAGATAGAAAACCGTATAGAACGATATGAAAATGATTGAATCTTTATTCAAAGGGTACCAAAAGAACAAAAAACATCAACACTCCACGACACCCACCGACTCATCAGTTTCCACCGCCATAGATAAAGAAATCTAACATAGACCCAGAATTCAAAAAACCCAGACAGACTCTTCAAATCTAAATCAAGATCAAAACTTGCGAGACACCCTGAAGTTATATCACATAGTTTTTATCAAAAAGAAGGCAAAGTTAAAGTTGGGTGGTTGAGGTACCAATGATACGATCTGTTACTTGTGACTGGGTTGCCGCCATGAATCAGAAGGGAAGATCTTGTGGGAAGTGGAACTGCCACTCAGAATCTAAGCAAAAGACACAGACAGTATCTAACCTGTAAGTACAGATACTATATAAGCACAAACATCATCAAAGGGACAACCTTTTTGTAATGGATATTTGTGTATTTTCGGTCAGAAACAGGAAGTTGTTCTCTAATGGTTTCTTTTGAATTTTTCAGAGCAAAACCGTGAGGATTTCAACCTGGGAAACTTGAAGAGATTTCAATTCAAAGAACTTCAGGTTGCTACAAACAATTTCAGCAGCAGGAATTTGATAGGAAAAGGAGGTTTTGGAAATGTCTACAAAGGGTATCTCCAAGATGGAACAGTAGTAGCTGTCAAAAGGCTCAAAGATGGTAATGCCATTGGAGGAGAGATCCAATTTCAGACTGAAGTTGAGATGATTAGCTTAGCTGTTCATCGAAATCTCCTCCGTCTCTATGGCTTTTGCATGACGGCAACAGAGAAGCTACTAGTTTACCCCTACATGTCTAATGGCAGTGTAGCTAATCGTCTTAAAGGTATGGCTTCCATCAGGATTTGTCAGTAATTCTTCCATTTTTGCTTTAGATGCTGCCTGGAACTTGTAATATGCCGAATTCACAACAGCAAAGTGAGCTGAAATTATCTGTATTTTGTTCCTGCAGGTAAGCCAGTACTGGATTGGGGTACAAGGAAAAGGATTGCCTTAGGAGCTGCACGAGGTTTGTTATACTTGCACGAGCAGTGTGACCCCAAGATTATTCACAGGGATGTGAAGGCTGCAAACATATTACTGGATGATTACTGTGAAGCTGTTGTAGGAGATTTTGGGTTGGCTAAGCTGTTGGATCACCGGGACTCACATGTCACAACAGCAGTGAGGGGTACTGTTGGCCATATCGCTCCAGAATATCTCTCAACAGGGCAATCTTCTGAGAAAACAGATGTTTTTGGGTTTGGAATCCTCCTACTCGAACTCATATCTGGCTTAAGAGCCCTGGAATTCGGGAAGTCTGCAAATCAGAAAGGAGCAATGCTTGACTGGGTAAGCCAAACATTGATGTTTTTGAGTTCTTACTAGTGATATATGTTCCCAGGCTAATGCAAAATCCATCCATGGCTGAGTATAGTTTCGTTACTTACCTACAGGTGAGGAAGATCCATCAGGAAAAGAAGCTTGAGTTGTTAGTTGACAAGGATCTTAAGACCAATTATGATCGAATTGAGCTTGAAGAAATGGCTCAAGTGGCTCTGCTCTGCACCCAGTACCTTCCAAGCCACAGACCAAAAATGTCAGAAGTGGTCCGAATGTTGGAAGGAGATGGACTAGCAGAGAAATGGGAGGCTTCTCAGAAAGCTGAAGCAACCAGATCCAGAGCCAATGAGTTTTCTTCTTCAGAGCGGTATTCTGATCTTACTGAAGACTCTGTATTCCTTGTTCAAGCAATGGAGCTCTCAGGACCCAGATGACATTCTCAATAACAGAAATGACATTTACAGACTTCCCTGAAGGAACTCTATCTTTGAGAAAAACAAGCTGCTTGTATATTAGCAACATTGGAGATCAAAAAGCTGTGACAAATATTCTGACTGTACAGAATCTGGACTGGAAAATGAGATATAGTTGAGTGTTACACGTATTAAGCTCTTCTGAAATTGAAGTTTTTCCTTCTTTTTTTTTTTGGAATTGTTCCACCAATCTTGGTTGTAATAAAAGTAATTTTTACATAGCTTCAGTTCTTCTGAATTTATCTCTTATAGTTCTAATGAAGGTCTCATTGAAAGTACCATGCAATCTAAAGGTGCAGTTCAAGACTACCTCCACTTCTGGAATGATAATCTAAGAGCAATTAAATAATAGAAAAGAAGCATCCATAGCTACAGTGGGTTGAAGATAAAACTGTTTACTAATAAAACCCATTCATCAACGTGAAAATTGGCGGTAGTTGATTATCATTTCCACAGTTCAATTGAGGCATCCAACAAAGTGATACTCAAGTTTGCAAAACAGAGATCTAGCTCTTGAATACTATCTCTTTGGTAAAAATGATCCAAAGAAAGAACAAGAAAATAGAAATCTTCTCCAATGCAGTGTAGATAAACTGGAAGATGGCGGTCACATTGCATGAAATTGATGTACATAACTTTGCACGGTCCAATATCGGATGGGATGTTCTACGACTATTGAAGCTTCTAAACAATATTAACATTCTCATATATCCACAAAAAGAATCTTAGATAAGAAAGAGAAAGAAGACATTGCAAGGAATACACACTGCTTTAATCTTGCATGAAAAAGATTGCGGCTTGTGCAGAAGCCCGTCTAAACTGTAGCAACTCAATCAACATACTTAATCTTCTGTCTCTTACATATAAACTAAGGGCAATACTCATCATCTCAAGAACTGGTGAACACGCAAGTAAAAATTTGATAAATTCCATCTCGTGTGGCAAACTAGACATATCTGTTATCTTCACAACTTTAAGATGCCTAAAAGTGCAATCTTTAGGGAATATTGTAGCCCAGAAATCCAAGTTAGGAGCTTCCGTGATAGCCGCTGCATTTGATGAGCCCTATAGCAAACCGTGAAGCACAACAAATGCAATCACAATCTCTAATTTGTAAATGAATACAATACCATGCGCAATATAATGTTTTCACGAAAATGTTTGCAGCAACAAACTGGTGGTTCAACCTTGACATACCGAAATTTGAAGTTCCTTCAAATGAGGAGAATTAGTGATCAGGCGGAGGACAACAAGCATCTCTTTCGTATCTTCGAAACTAACTTCATAAAGCTCAATAACTTTTAGGTAACTAAAAGTGATTGGCCGTATTCCTTGATAATCTCCAATGCTTAAATACTTAAAGAAAAAGTAGAGATCAAACTCGTAAATTAAACAGGGTATGACCATTGATATAATCTTGCTGAATCAACGATCAATAATATGGCTAAATCAATGTGTTACCTTCGTGAAGTCAATCTGCCCAGTGAGCCTTTCAAGACGAGGTACACCACCAAGAAATTTGATAAAACTGCAACTTGAGCTTTGCTCAAAATATTCAGTGTTGTCATCAGTCATATACATAGCAACTGATACAGTAACTAACAGTGGAGTATGCTCCAGACAAATATCCCTGAATTCACCTTCCAAATACAAGAACTTTAGGTTTGCAGCACGGACATTAAGAGATAAGCTATCAAAATAAGATAATAAAAGACGCTCAAGAAGAGGGCAACTAGAAATAAGACTCTCTATTGCCTCAGGAGCAATCGAAACTTGATGAAGACTAAGGCCTTTTAACCATGAGAATCCCTTAAAAGCAGGAGGTGGATCTAATTCACATCGAATAAGCTCCAACTGCGTTAACTTGTTACAATTGAAAAGACTAGCTGGTACTTTATACCACTCTCCTTCACCTAATTCTAGTACCAACTCCTTAATGTCACCCCTTGAGAGGAAAAGAACCCATTGATCAATATCTGGATAGCATTGCCAAAAGGAAGTAGCAAGCTGAAACTTGTTAATAGGTCCTTGGTGAAGAAGGAGTACTCGTGTGACAAACTTTATGAAGCTGTGCTGCTCCAACTTCCCATCATTATACATACTAAGACATCTGTCATCAAAAACAAGGTCAGGAAGTGTTGTCCATCGGTATCTCCATTTGCTTGACAAGATGCAGGTCCTAACGGCATCTCTTATCGGCAAAAACGTCAGAATGGTTTCTATAATGCTCTCGGGGAGATCACTTATACAATCCACAGCTTTTAGATCTTCCATGGCCACTTCTCACCTAAAGACAAGGTACCACGCGATAAAACTCTAACCGTCAGCCAAAATTTTATATTCAAGCAGCAAAGAGCTCAAAATTGTGAAGAAACTATTGAATTTTTCACTCCTTGAAGCCTACAGCACCGTTGGCTAAATGACACAGATTTATACACAAACACAAACCCTTTCCCTCCAAAACTTAATAAAAAGTAAATCTACAGAAAACCATTGAATGCAAATGGAACATCTAATCATTTCACAACTCCTAAACCAAATCAAGCTTTGATCTTTTGTAATCTTTCAGATCTTTCGAGACTTCCAGAGAAAAAAAATGAAGTGCATTAGCTAAAACAAGAACTTGGATTTCTGGATAAAGGGAACGAACCCAATTCGCATAATCACTAGAAGAACCGTTCCAACGAATCACAAACAATTAAAAGTAACAAAAATTTTCAAGAAACGAATTGAACCAAATAGTTCAAAATTCAGCAAACAAACAACAGGGAAATTGAAAACAAAATTCATATAAACAAATCCGCAGTAAAATACGTCAAATTTGACACAATCTGGCAAAAGGGTATGTAAAGATGAGGTTAAAAGACTAAAAAATGAGAAAAAAACTTACCCGAATCACTCAGATTGAGGGAAAAAAAAGAAAGACTGGAACTTGGAAGAACCAGAAAAGTTAGTCCTATGTTGTCTTTTTCCGGTTTTCTGTTGAGAACGGCGCGTACTAAAACCTCAAAGATTGTGAATTTTCGCTCTTTCACTGTTCTAATATTGCTTTTCAATATTTAATTTTTAATTCCAAAGTTTTTGGATATTTCTATTTCTACAATGTGTTTGAAAATTAGTTAAATTAGTAGTCTTTTCTTAGTTATAAGTTCACAATTCAAATTCCACTAGGAATTAATTTTTGTTTATTTATTGTTAGGTAAGTAATTGAAATTTTAATGCAAGTGAAAAATAATTTTAAAATTGTAACAAAAAAGTTACAAATTTAAATCACAAAAATAATTTCTTTATAAAATATAAAAGACAGGTTGCGTATAATTAATATTTCTTATTCGAGCCTCACAATTTAAAACCTTGTCTTCTAAGATTGATGTTGTTGGTAGTGTTTTAGTTAAAGTTCTCTTAGATATAATCATCATCTACTTTAATAACAATTTTATGAGTTTTAGAGTTATAGGAATATGGACAACGTGATACAATAATTATCAATTCTTTTAATATGTTTGATTAATACAATTTTTTGAATTATTATGACAATGAAATTTTTAAAATTAAAATTCATAATTGCTCCTGTATAAAGAATTGATATGTTTTGCTGCTTTCCCGTTAGGGAAATAATAAAATTTTAAAAATATTTAATTTTTTAATTAAATTATACCTAAAATTGTGATTTAAGTAAATAACTAAATTAATCCATGTTAAAAATAAATTTAAAATTGTGTTTTAGGTAGAAACTCACTTAGGTATAATCATTTATTTTAATAACAATTCTATGAGTTTGAGTCAATACAGAAACATGATGTAATAATTATCCATATGTTTAATTAATAAAATTTTCTTTATATTATTATGAAAATTATGTTTTTAAGAAAAAAACTAATTTTATCTTTCAAACACCTATTAAATAAAATTTTCAAGAGTATATAATAATATATTAATAATGTGTTTTCTATAATTCATCTAATAAATTAATAAGGTAAACTTATAATCCAACAATTAGCAAATCATCGCCAATTAATTTGGAGTTAATAAATTAACAAGTTAAAATTAAATAATAAATTTAAATTAAATTAAACAATAATAGACTTAGAATAATTAACACATTATTATATATTAGTACCGAGTTAATTGAGAAATACTTAAAAAATCTCTTCTATAAAAAATATTATAGGGGTGAAACTTTGACATAATTGTAAAAAAGAAAGCAGTAAATCCAAGATAATAAAAAAGTATTATTTTATATAATTAAACAAAAAATATTTGCAAATAGATGTGCTAATGCTACAACCAATCCATAAATTATTAAAGCTTGCTTAAAAGCTAGGCCAAGCAATAAAGTATAGCTCGTATTTTTTCATCCGCCTTGGATTGCCTTGCGATATCTTCTATAGCTTGGCCTACAACAGTATCTTATCAAACACCAGGTTCTAATTGTTATGACCAAAATAAGTTTTAAAATATCTAGGTTATCATACTCATAAGTATAAGAGATGATTATAATTAATTATATAAGATCGTCTCTTACGGAAGTAAAGTTGATCCACTCAAATTAATCTTAAATAAAAATAAAAACAAATGCATTTCTAAACGTTTTATCTCAATTTGTTGAGTGAGGACTTTAAAGAAAATCACAAAATTAAACTAGAAAGTAAACTAATTTAGGTGGGAGTAAAAACGGATTGATAAATCGATGAAGGCAACTCTTGAGAATTAATTTAACTAATTTAATCTCCTATGTACGTTGGATAATTGTCTTACTAAAATTATCAACTGAGTTATAAAATTAATTCAAATAACAAACTAATCTAACTTTCGTATTCGACAAGTTTATCGTCCAAATTAATTATTAAACTCAACTAATAATTGCCCACTAAAGTTAATATATTTTTAATTTATAACTTAATCGTCTATAGTTTCTCATTCTATATTAAACTTCTTTCGATCCTTCATCTAATGCTAAAATAATGTCAAGTTTGATCATACTAGTACATTCATTCAATTCAGAAACTACAGTAAGTAATAAAACAATAAAAGAGTAACTCAATCATACATATTTGAACAACTAGTTACACTAATTCTCAAGAAAAAGAATCAATCTATACTAGAAATAATAAGATTCATTATCTTCATATACTTTAATCTCATCTTTATCAATATAAGAGAAGTATTAAAACAATAAACTAAGTAAATAACTGAAACGAACTATTAAAAACTAACAAAGTATGAGTTCATCAACTAACAAAGGAGTAAGTTTAGTAAAACAACAGAGAAATAATAATCAAAATGAGCAAACGAGTTTTCGGATGAGGGAGTTGCGGTGATTTCTAGCCACTCTCAAAATTCTTACATTGGCTCTTGTCTTTTGCTTTTGCTTTGTTCTCATCCAGATGATTGACTGCTCATACTGCTTCCCCCTCAGCTTCCTTTCTTTGCTCTTGCTCTCTTCTCTCTTCTCAACTGAAGCTCTTCTATGCTACTCCGCCTCCTACTAGATTCTTTTTGTTCCAGTA
>JANSVB020000003.1:47119-69577 GCA_025504935.2 Erythroxylum haughtii
TTCTATCATTTATGTATGATTTGATTTCTCATACACTGACCCTTCTAATTTCTCCTGGATTTCGAAGATAAAAATGGTAACATGGTATGCCATCTTTATGTAGTTAAATGTTGAAGTAAATGTGTACGCAACATTCTTTTCTTTCTCCACCATCCTCTAGCGCTAAAAATGCTAGCACTGTAATCTGTATGTTGAAGATGATATAATTAACTATATCCTATACTGCTTATTTGTTTGCATGCAGTCCTAGGTCCTTTTGTAATTTATTCTTGCGTTTCATGGATAATATTTGTCAGAAAATGAAATGAAAATGGAAAAGAACAAGAATCGGGAAGCCATTGAGCTTCTTGGCCTAAACTAGAATTCTGCAGCTCTTTATTAAGCGTGCAACATGGAAAAGAAGATTAGATTCCATATGAACTATCTATGGTACTAATTGGACTTTCTCAACTGATTGTGAACTAACATTTAGGAAATACCTAAAGTGTAATTTGTACAATGATTGTTCAAGTTGTATTTCTCTTTTGACTATCAGTTGGATCATGCCGGTGAAAAAAGTTGCTCCCTTCAAGATCAGGCAAACGTTAACATTCTTTGGGCATCACTGATAGTAGAAGAATGTACTCGACTAGGCTTAACGGTGAGATCAAGAATCATTTATTTGATTATATAATGCTTTTGGTATATCTGCCTGATAACGCTTTATTCAGTACTTTTGTTTAGCTCCAGGATCAAGATCATCACCTCTTGCAATCGCTGCTTCCACTCATCCCCTAACAACATGTATTGCTTGCTTTGATGAACGCTCACTGGCATTTCATGCTGTTGGTTTTGCAAGAGGATCTTATAAACCAGCAGTCATTATAACTACATCAGGAACTGCAGTTTCAAATCTTTTTCCTGCTGTGAGTTCTGAATTTGTATTACAATGTCCAAATTGAAATTTCATTTCAACACCTTGTGTTATTTATTTGCATAGTTCTCTCAGAAACTTGATATGTATTGATGACTATTGATGACTGGCATGTTGCAGGTTGTAGAAGCCAGTCAGGATTTTATGCCTCTGCTATTGCTTACTGCAGATCGTCCTCCAGAGCTTCAGGAAGCTGGTGCTAACCAATCAATCAATCAAGTACTCATATTTATAACTTATGATTGGTTATACTCAATACTTCTTTCTTTTGTTTCATTTGTTACTTGTTCCAGTTACTCGGCTAAAATGCTTACAACTCATGCTGCATTTGTGTATCAGGTGAACCACTATGGCTCATTTGTGAGGTTCTTCTTCAGCCTTCCTGCACCTACTGATAATGTTTCTGCACGGATGGTTTTGACAACAGTTGACCTTGCTGTACATCAAGCAACATCTTTACCATATGGTCCTGTTCATATCAACTGCACTTTTAGGGAGCCCCTGCATGATGCTCCAAAGGCATGGACTACTGAGTGCTTGAAGGGGTTGGATGTTTGGATGTCTGGCACTCAACCATTCACTAGATACATCAAAATGCAGGACTATTCTGCTTGTTGTAATGATCATGCTGACAGTTCATTGTTCGAGGTTGTTCAAATCATTCAACAGAGTAAGCAAGGGCTATTACTTCTTGGTGGACTCCATACTGAGGATGACATATGGGCAGCTCTTCTCTTGGCTAAACATCTTAATTGGCCTGTTGTAGCTGACATCTTGTCAGGTTTACGGTTAAGAAAGCTTTTGTCTTCTTCTACTGAGCTTCAAGGAAATATTTTATTTGTTGATCATCTAGACCATGCCTTACTTTACAATTCTGTCAGGGATTGGATGCAAATTGACGTAATTATACAGGTATAAGTTGTTTAGTGTTGATTTCATATTTTTCAAAAGTTCTGAACTGCATATTCTAGATGATTTTAATTGTTTCTAATGTCCAAGACAGATAAGCTTTTGTTTCCTATTAGTTTGACTGGCTAATTCAGGACTGACTTCAATATTAATTATATGAGCAATTTTGTTATTCTAGATCAGAAAGCCCTTCGATCTAGGTTTGAGTTGAAAAATATAATACTGGACTGCTTTAGTTATTGAATATACCTATTTCTGGCTACTCCTCCACTTGGAACAGTTACCTGATAAGTTGGTCATTGTTAAAACATGTGGTTATCTTATTGGAGGAAGGTAAAGAGGATATCATAATACATTAAGTTGTAGTCTTTATATATTCTAAAACACTATGTTTAAATCGATGGTTTATTGTTCATTGTCTTTCTACACTGAATGATGGGCAGATTGGAAGTCGGATAACAAGTAAAAGTGTTTCAAAAATGCTGGAGGAATGTTATCCATATTCCTATATCATGGTTGATAATCATTCATCTCGTCATGATCCATCACACCTTGTGACACATAGGGTTCAAGGCTCCATCCTTCAATTTGCTGACAGTTTGTTAAAAATTCAATTTCCACCTTTGAGTGCCAAATGGTCTGATTTCCTGCAATCATTGGACATGATGGTACTTTGTCTTGCTCTCTTGATACTTCTTTTAGCTAATTTAGTTATTTTGTTCTTTAAGCTTAAATGCTAGTTTGATTAAAGTGGCCATTTGTTTTGTTACTATGGTTGACATATTCCTTTCTGACTTTGTCTAGTGTCTCAATTCATGATTTATCAAATGTCTGAATGCAGTTGATAATCACAAAAATGTGGAATGCAGTTAATCATGATAACATCTTGTAGAAACTTGTCATGAGACCTAAAATTTGCCTTAGGACGATACTCCACTGAATGGAGAGTGAACAAAATATTTTGACCGGAGGTTTCTGTCTGAAAGTCTTGCTTTGAAATATTCCAGCTCTTCCTTAATCGGTTTGATGGTTTTTTGCTTTCCTTCCCTCTAATTTCTCAAAAAAGAAAAGATATTACTTGATGATACATTGCCTTTTTTAGATGTATAATCCAAAGACCTTTTTTGCATGTAAGATGGGTTCTTTCTTTATCCACTGAGAAGGTGGTTGAAGAACTTCTGTTTGCATTTAGTCATATCTTGATCCGCTAATTTCTGATTTAATTTCTGGAATTGTTTGTAGTTTTTTACAATCTCTTATCCTCTCCTGCAGATTTCGTGGGATATGGCATTTCAAATTCTTACTGAGAACTCTTTGACTGAGCCTTATGTTGCAAATGTAATCTCAAATTCACTTTCAGCTGAGTCTGCTCTCTTTATTGGGAACAGTATGGCTATACGCGATGCAGATATGTATGGATTTAACTGGAAAAATCATTGTTATAGAGTTTCGGATATCATGGTAAATTTGAACCTACCCTGCCACTGGGTACTAGTGGCTGGAAACAGGGGAGCCAGTGGTATTGATGGTTTGCTTAGTTCAGCGATTGGTTTTGCTGTTGGGTGCGGCAAACGAGTGAGTCTCTAAGATACTTTGTTTCTAGCAAAATTGTGTTAGAAATCTCTTTTTCTGTGTGCAAGTTTTACTTTGCTAGTTGTAGGGAAATACTGTTCTTTTCTCTTTCTAGAAAAGTAAATAATTGGTCACTAGTGGGCCTTTAAATCTTAGGCTTAAACTTTTGCATCCAATGGATTTCGTACAAGAAAAGTAAGTTTAAATCTCCTCATTGGTTGTTACAATAGTATATTCAAATTCCATGATAAGTATATTGGTTCATAATTGTCTATAATTGTTCTTAGGTACTGTGTGTAATCGGAGATATTTCTTTCCTTCATGATACGAATGGCTTAGCAATTTTAAATCAAAGGTAAACTATGAGTATTGGGTTGAGGACTTGTACACCTGATTTCCTCTCTTCAAATAGTCTTTAATCTACCACTCATTTTGTGAAGGATGTTGCGCAAACCAATGACAATACTTGTGATAAACAACAAAGGTGGAGCAATCTTCAGCCTCCTTCCTATTGCAGATAGAACTGATCCCAAGATACTGAATCAATACTTCTACACATCCCATAACATTTCAATTCACAACTTGTGTATTGCACATGGGTATAAATATAAATTCATGCTTATATTTTATACAAGTTCTGATGTGGCCAAATGTGTTGCCTGCTTATCTTGCTCTTTTATTGTGCAATCTTTTTGCCTACTATTTGATTGACTCTCTTAAGGTGATAGTTACCTAAATTTGCCATGAAATGGTAGCTTCCTTAGTTGAGCAGATCCTACATCACATATTTCTTATTTAGAAACTAGGGCTGGTACGTGAAAAATTACAATAATTAGACTTTTGAGTGCTGTGACATTGTATACAAAGCTAGTGCATCTGTGCTGTGCATTTTCTATAATTGGACATACAGCATTTTGTTTAACATGGTTACTGTTTTTAACTGCTCCCCCTTATACTCCATTAAATCTAATTTAATAAACTGCAGCATCAGACATTTACATGTGTTGACAAAATCAGATCTACAAGATGCTTTACTTGAGTCTGACGAAGAGAAGACAGACACTATAATTGAAGTGCATAGCTGCATTGACGATAATTTGGCATTTCACAGGTTGTTAGGTTTGTCCTAGTGTTTGGCTTTGAAAGTTGCATTCCTGCTTTGCGTGGTCTGCTGACCAATTATCCCTGTCAATATCAGTTTCTTAAGGAAGTCTGCACACAGAGCGGCAGACCACACTTTAAGTTTTCTTTCAGGGATTTTTGCTTCAAATCCTATGTCAAGTGGCTTCTGTCAGTTCACGATCCATAAATTGCAGTATTCTATATACAGGTTAGGTTTTATTTACATTGCTGTAGGTTGCTTTCTCCTTATTGATCTTTTGCAGTTTACTTCTCCCAAATGTGGGTGTGACAGAATTCAACTTTGTGCTCCACCTACTTCTGGTCCTGTTGACCATAAGCAGCACAAGTTCTATAGAAAGGGTTATATTTTATCTGTGTGCCTTCAAGATGGGAGTGTTGGTTATGGTGAGGTTGGTATTTAGTTAGATATTTCGTTCTCCTAAAGACCAATAGCGCTATATGTATTCTAACACAAGTATCATTTAACTGATTGAACAGGTTGCACCTCTTGAAATCCACAAAGAAAACCTACTGGATGTGGAAGAGCAACTTCGATTTCTTGTTCATGTGCTTGAAGGAGCTGAGATTAGTTTTTCCCTTCCTCTGCTTAATGGATCATTTGCTTCTTGGATATGGAACAATTTAGGCATTATGGTAGGTTATTCCAATATATATATATATATATATATATTATCTGTATACTTGAGTAGTTGCTCTTAGAGAAGACCAAAATAGGAAAGTTGCTTTCTCTACTTCTCAGTGTCTTGTTTCACTTTTCTATGACCAAGTCAAACAGAAACATCACTATTATACAGGCATGCTCACTATTTCCAAGTGTCAGATGTGGTCTTGAAATGGCTCTCCTAAATGCAATAGCAGTAAAGCAGAATTCCAGCTTGTTACATGTACTTCAACCCCCGAAAATGAAAGAAGAAAGTAATGAAAGATCATCAAATGTTAGGATATGTGCTCTTATTGATTCAAGTGGGACTCCGGCTGAGGTTGCTCATGTTGCTTCCTCTCTTATCGAAGAAGGATTCACAGCTTTGAAGCTTAAAGTAAGTTTTGGGAGTGGAACTGGACTAGTAATGACTACTAAATGTATACCATCTACTTTTCTTTCTAAATGATCTTGGTTTTGTTCACAAAAGCCTACAATACCACGTGGAACAGGTGGGACGTAGACTGGATCCAGTTGAAGATGCTATGGTGATACAAGAAGTCAGGAAAAAGGTTGGGAGGAAGGTTGAAATTCGTGCGGATGCCAATAGAAAGTGGAGGTATGAAGATGCTATTCAGTTCGGTGCTCTTGTGAAAGACTGTGACCTGCAATATGTTGAGGTGTGAGGTTTCTCTCCTATAATTTTCAGCTTGTGTATCCTTGTATCCGTTTGGCAATAGTTTACAGCAATATATTGACTTTATTTTGCTATATATAACTTTGTATCACAGTTGATGTGTAACTATGTTCTTTGTCATAATTCTTTAAGAAGGGGAAAATTGAAAAGGAAATAAGGAGTTTTTTTCATTTTCTTTTCAGTCTTTTATAAACCATTGTCACAATAATGTCTATCCATATAAAAGAAGAATCCTTTGATACTCTTTTTTATTGACAATTTAAACATTTCAGGAACCTGTACAGGATGAAAATGACATCATAAACTACTGTGAAGAAACCGGTTTACCTGTCGCTCTAGATGAAACTATTGACAATCTCAAAGAAGATCCTCTTAAAATGCTTGTGAAATATGCACATCCTGGAATAGTTGCTGTGGTAAGTTGTGCTGAATATTCTCTTAGTTTTGATCTGCATGCGTGTTGTAATACCATCTAATGAGCTTTAAAAGCTTTTACAGTGAATGATGTACTAACATGAGTCGCTCTGTTAGTTGTATGATGTGGATTCATGGATTCAACTACATCAGAATGTTACATGGTAATGGTAACTATTTAGAACATGAATCGATTTTGATCTCATTGATGATAACACTAATCATTAGTCCACTCTATTATGAGTGGCTCATGGCCCAAATTTGGAGAGTGCTGCTGGTATTGAACTGCTTTCTATTATTCAGTTCTTAATTTTTGTCTAGGTGATTTTCCTCAAGAACGGCATTCTATCACCATGAACATGATGAGAATGATAGTAAATGTCGTGGAAAACATATTCCTTCTTGCTTCATTTCCTAGATGGGAATCAGGACCTGAAATAATCAAAACTATCACTAAATCTTTCAGCTGGTGAAAGCATATTCTTTCATGGCATGACCACAAATTTATCAGTTAAGATTTTGTATTTTTATTCTAGCAAGATCTTTCCTCAAAGTACTGCAGTTACTGCAGAATAACTTGTAGTGTTATTCCTGATTTTCTTCTTGCTTCACTTCCTAGATGGGAATCAGAAGGACCTGAAATAATCAAAACTATCACTAAATCTTTCAGCTGGAGAAAGCATATTCTTTCATGACATAACCACATATTTATCAGTTCAGATTTTTTATTTTTATTCTAGCAAGATCTGTCCTCAAAGTACTGCAGTTACTGCAGAATAATTTGTAATGTTATTCCTGATTTTCTTCTTGATTCACTTCCTAGATGGGAATCAGAAGGACCTGAAATAATCAAAATTATCACTAAATCTTTCAGCCAGAGAAAGCATATTCTTTCATGACATGAACACAAATTTATCAGTTAAAATTTTGTATTTTTATTCTAGCAAGATCTGTCCTCAAAATACTGCAGTTACTGCAGAATAACTTGTTAGTGTTATTTCTGATTTAATTTGTATGTTGGTGTTTTCAGGTCATTAAGCCAAGTGTTGTTGGTGGATTTGAAAAATCAGCATTAATTGCAAGATGGGCGCAACAGAAAGGAAAGATTGCTGTCATAAGTGCATCATTTGAAAGTGGCCTGAGTTTGTCCACTTACATTCTATTCTCCGTTTACCTGGAGCTACAGAATGCAAGTATATGCACACTAATGAGTCGTGAACTAGGCCCATCTGTTGCTCATGGTCTTGGAACTTTCAAATGGCTTAAGGAAGATGTGGCATCTGAACCTCTTGCTTTTAGTCGTGACCCTCATAATGGTTGCATGGGAGCATCTGTTGGTGATGCCATTCAGTTTCTGCAGAAGTTTCAACTCAACCAGAATGTTATTCACAAAACTTTTATCGGGGAGGAAGTTCAAAGATATTATTTTACAGTGAACATGAAAGGTTTCTCTTTTTCCATCAAAGTGCACCAGGTTGGGCAGAAAAGAGATGCAAGTACTCAAAAGGTTCCTTTTGCCACAACACTGTGCCTTTGAACGTACTTGATATCAGTATATATTTATACATATATATATATATATGAACACTTGAGTTCTTTTACACAAACACGGCGAAGTCTTCTGGAAACATTTAATGAGTCTATATATGGTTTTTCCAATTTCTATGCTAATATAACCCTCAATGATGTTCTTGCTTTCTTACCACTGTGTCTTCTTCTATAATAGAGGCATTACTGGTTTTTATCTGTGTGATTAATAATTATGACTGGAGAATATGTCAACGAAATAATCAATTACACAGGAATTATTGTGCCTTTCAGGACCATGTTGTTGTATTTCTTCATGGCTTTCTTGGAACTGGTGATGATTGGATCCCTATTATGAAGGCCATCTCTGGATCTGCTGTTTGCATTTCTATTGATCTTCCAGGTCATGGGGGATCCACAGTGCAATCGTATGATGGTAAAGTGAAAGGGGAAACAACTTTTTCGGTTGAAATAGTGGCAGAGATGTTGTATAAGTTGATTCAAGAGATAGCTCCCGGAAATTTCACCATTGTTGGTTATTCAATGGGTTCAAGGCTTGCACTGCACATGACTTTGAGGTTTGGTGATAAGGTAAATTTCTGAGATTTGAGAACTCAACCAGCTTCCTTTTGGAAATTTGTGATTTCATTGGCTACTAACATCATTATTTAGATTAATGGAGCTGTTATTATATCTGGAAGCCCTGGACTGAAAAATGCAACAGCCAGGAAAGTTCGTAAGGCTAAAGATGATTGCATAGCACGATGCTTAGTTGTTTATGGTTTGCAAGTGTTTCTGAAGAGCTGGTATTCTGGAGAGCTCTGGGAAAGGTGAATTCTTAAGTTTCTTCTTTTAAATATATGAAGCTTTAGGTAATTGTTAATGTTATGCTTAACAACAATACTTGTAAGAATATGGCATGGATTACTTGCTCGACAGCTTCAGGAACCATCCTCGTTTTGGAGAAATAATTGCCAGCCGTCTGCTGCATGATGATGTGCAGAGTCTTGCAAAAAATCTGTCTGAAATGAGCATTGGAAGACAGCGGTAAGTTAACAGAGACTATTGACATGCTTCTATCTTTTCATTTTATTATGTTAGTATACTTACCATCTCCTCCTTTTATATGATCAAAAGCGATTCTTTGACGAATTCCATGTGAAAGTATGAAATGGCTGTCCATACTTGGCATGTATCTTTCTTCATACATTTTTCTTGTTTGACTTAAGGTATAATTCACGAAGGCCCATGTTCATCATTTAATGTATCATATGCGGACACCCATATTTAGTTTTGATATCCTTTACCCATCTGATATGATATGCTGGTGTAGATTAAAGTTTTGCGGTAGCTTTCTTCAGTGCCCATTCAAATGCAAAGACAGCCCCTCTTTAAAATTTGGTAGTCCCTGTCAAAAATAAAGGTCTAACACTGGATTCTCTCAGCAAAGAGTAAGCAATTGGCTAAAATAAAAACATCTAAAAAAGAATTTACACTTAATAAAGGTATTCCCAAATTGAATGTAATATCTTTTGCTGCCAACTATTTTACTTGGCTGTGTATCCATTAACTGGTGGAATTCCTATCAAGCATTTTATGCATCGAAGTTCTGCAACTTCAGCTTTTTGTATTAAATGAATTATGATACTGCTAATTTACTTCGTTTCATTTCACTTCTTCCTGACATTATAGACCATTGTGGGAAGACTTGAAGCATTGCGCCACACCCCTTCTGATCGTTGTAGGGGAGAAAGATCAGAAGTTCAAGGAAATAGCATACCAAATGCGTGAGACAATGGACAAAGCTGGTAAAGGCAGAGATGTTATGGAGAATGATGCTTTAGAAATCATAGAGGTTCCCAACTGCGGGCATGCTGTTCATCTGGAGAACCCTCTCTCTGTTGTCAGTGCAGTGAGACAGTTTCTAACCAGATTAAAATAGACTCGTGTGGGAGAGCAGAACTACATAATGCGTCACCCTCTCCTGGCAATAATTGACGACTTCCACACATCAAATTCGTATGTTTCACGTCACGAGATTTATTTGAAGCTTTCAAAGCTTACTTTAATGATCTTTGCAATAGCGACTGAGTCTAGTTTAACAGAGATTGAAATAACAAAGCGTGCCAAATCATTTGAGCTCTGCTCATGCTCCTTGTTAAAGGTAAAACTTAGATGGTTGAAGTGTTTACCTCTATTGGTTCTGAAAGACATGTATGTGAATCACATGTTTGCTTTCCGTTTAAACACGAAATGTTTAGTTACATTCTACTATTCTATTGGTTTTGATCTGTTCGTTTGTCTGATTATTGTTTATTAAGAGATGTGATCTCATTCTAGGGAATTCTGTAAATATTCTATTGGTTTTTATTTATTAAAGTTATTCTCAAAGGTATTTTGCTTCTCAAATTCTCATTTTTGGAAAACAACTTCCTAATATTAAGTTATATATCATATATGCATTTGTTAGCATCTCTTATGTCAATACTGAATCTCTCAAACTACTGTAAAATAGTGAAATGAACCCGTCCATTTAGGTATCAACAAGTCCTTTTCTATATGCTCAAATTATGAAAACATGGATTTGATTATTGTTTACTGATATTCAGAAATAAAATCCACTCATTTTTTTTCTGATATAGGAACAGACTCTGGTGAGATGGACATCACATACATTCAACTAATTGTTCCTGGAGTGTGGATTAGTGGATACTTCTTCCCCACTAACTTTGCATTTGCAGACGCCATGATCACAGATACAAGGACTGCAGAAGTTGTAGCATTCTTCGCTGCCGAAACAGTCCAAGTCATATCTACATTTTCCTCTTATATCTACTGCATCTGCAGCTTCTTGAGAACCTACAAAAATTTCATAGAACATGAGACTTTGGATCAGTGAAACTGAAGATATTTAACTGATTTCACGTGCAATCAACATGCAATTACTATCTAGCTAGTTTCTTTAAGAAAATAAAATACATAAATATATATATATCTGCCTGCGTACGCGCCGGCCGGTGCGTGCGTGTGTGTGTGTGTGTGTGTGAGCGTGTCTGTGCGTATGTGATCTCTGATTTTTATTATAATCAAAAATATATTATTTATAAATGACCACCACCGACGATCCCCAGGCAGCATTTTCTTGTTTTCAAATGTGATACAGAGAAATTAGAGAAAGTTGCACCAACAATGAGCAACCACAGCCAAGAGAGCAAGCAAACAAGCCAACTTGAAGGAGGTGGGCATCTTCATACAATCTCTAAAAGGTGATGAATCATCTTAGCTCTCACACACACACGTATATATATACACAATTGTTTGTGTAAAGTGTATTTTTAATATTGTTGTTAGGTATGGCAATATATAGAAAGTAACAGTTGTGTTTTCCTATATGCTCTTTTTCTTGACCAACGACATAAAAGGGAAAGAGTGGGAGAAAGCACGAGGAAGGCCTGGTGAGCATTTAATACTGTTTAATTAGAAAAAAAAAGTTAGCAGGAATTAATGCTAAATGAAGATAACTTCCGTTATAATTTAATGACATCCTCTCTGATCTTACTCTATCCTTAATTTGTTTCCCCCCTGTCCCCTTTTAGATTTTACCAATTGATTCTGATACACTTTCTAGGAGTTTTCTTCTTCCTCTATTCCTTAATTATAAAATTTAAAACTAACAGTTCATGTTGAGTTGACAAGCGATTGTTCGGTATCACCTTATAATCTTTGCACTTAGATTGATTGCTCCCCTTTACGAGGAAGTAATCAAATTTAAGTTTTCGTAATTTTGCTTTTAAAAGCTACCAAATGCTCTTTGCCTTTTTTTGAAAAAAAAAGGGCTGTCATTAACTAGTACAAGATCCAACAAAACAGTCTCAATATCGTTTCTATCTCCATGCTCGAAACACATGACATGAATATCATAGAGAACTAATTAAGTACTATTTACATGATAATTCAATCCAACTCTTAAGCTTAAATCTAATTAATTAAATATAACTCAAATTAATAGATTAAAATATTTAGTATAAAGGTTAAGAGTGTGAAGTTCCTTTATAATTTAAGAAAATAGAGAAAAACTCATTAATCTTTAAAATTTTTGAAAAATTTCTTATAGTTTTTAATTTTTGAGAAAATCTATTCTATTAGTTTTTGGTTATAACGATAAAATACACACAATGTGAATACATAAACAAATTAAATATTACATATATGAGAATTCAAAATAACTAGTAAACTTGAATTGTATTAATTAAACCTGACAAAAAATAATTTATTATAATTATTTTAAATCATAAATTTATTATAATTATTTTAAATCATTAATTTAAATTAAGTTGAATTAATTTAAGTCAAGTTTAAGAGTATAGTTGAATTAACATGTCATTAATATTTGATTATTTCACGTATGCTGTTAATACCGTTAATGTTTTATCGTTATTTTTTAACTAAAATATAAGAGAATGAATTTTTTAAAAAATAAAAATAGAATTTTAAAGGTTAAAATATTTCCTAACCAACTTTTCATGCGTGTTTAGTGCATGTGGAGATAGAGATCAGAGACTCACAGGAACAGGGTGCTAAGAATGATGATTTTTTTGTCCAGACCCGAACCGGCCCAAGTTGATCGACCTTCAGTTGAGACTATTTTTTTTATTTTGAGCTCAAAGTAAAGCCATTTGGCTCGGTTTAATTGAAATTTAAAATTTTAAATAAAATTACGTTATTTTTAAATTTTAACTACAAAAATAATCAAGCGTCCAAGTTTGTTTGGGCTTGGGTTCAAGTCGGGAGCATCAATCTCAATCAGGCTTTAATTTAGACCTGACCTAAATACAAAATTTAGGGTTGAGCTCAAACTTGAGAATTCGAACCTAACCTAACTCATTATCAAAGCAGTCATATTAAGCAAGTTTTAAAAATAAATTAAGTGAAAAATGATAAGTTTTTTATAGGAGACATTATCTTATTTGAAAACGAAGATAGAAGTTATAACTAAAGATTACAGTTTTGGATAAAATAATTGGTTAGTTAGAAGTTTAATTTGTAGATTATTATATACACTTGAAAGTATTCATTAAGCATCCAAAAACTTGATTATACAAGTAATTACCAGTTTATTATATATACTTGATTAGATTAATTTCATAGGACCAAACTTGATGACTAACACAAAAACTCATCTTAATCTTCTAATATATAACTTCAAAATGCAATATAAGAGACATCAAAATACTGTAAACTTGGTGGCCAAGCTCTTGCCTTGCCTTATTCTATTAGGCAAACACTTGATCTCTTTGAATCAGTCAGTATCGGACTGATTTAGACATTTTCAGGCGGCGGCGGAGTCAAAAAACAGCCATAACGTTTACCAGCATCAGTGCTACTAGTGTTCCAGGGACAACATTTGCACTCCCTGTGTAGATGGCAATAGCAACCATAGTAACAAATAGTTCCTGAGCAAGCACCCTCTGAGAAGCAGTCCTCATCTACACTGCATCTATGCAGATAGTGCCTTCTTGCTTCAACGCTCAGATTCCTATCTATAATCATCCACACATTAGCATATTAAATATAAAGGATAATGGACATAGACCTTCATCGCAGTTTAAGAAATTCTAGAAAAAAAAATCAATCTTTAAATTATGTAAGTGCGAGAAGAAACTTACATAACAGTATGACCAAGAGAACAGCTGTGAAAGCTAGCTTGAACCAAGTTGGTTTCCCCATAACCTTAATCTTCAATGTTTAACTAAAAGTGCTGATGATGGTGAATTTTGCCGTGTCTTTACTTAATGTAGCATTAAATATATTGTCTAAACTATTCGGTGCAATAAATTAATATATTATTACAAATCTATTTATTGGAAACTTATAAATTTTAATATTTTTATTCAGATGAAAATTTATTGGTAGATCATTTATTACGAAAAGTTTGTGTGTATTAGATCATATCTCTATAATCCGTAGTACCGATATTTACATGAAATGATTAAAAATTAATGTGTAATACCTAATTTTGATTATATCTCTGATTTTGATGCCGATTCTGAGCTTCAAAAAATCACAAATCTCCCGGAATCTTTTATGAAAAATATTATAGGGATACAGAATAAGTCTTTCTATAATTGTCTCAATACGTGAGCTCTCTTAACGAATCAGAGATTTCTTATACTTACGATTAATATGAGTAACTATAGGAGATCTTAATCTTTATATAGTTTTCATATCGGGCTTTTTCCATCACAAAGTTAATATGGGTCCAGTTCATACTAATTGGGATCTATTTTTTACTCATACTTTAACCTATTAATCTAGATTATTTACGGGACCACTTTATTATCTTTATTTGAATTGAATTATTAACTTAACCAATAATTTATTTAAAAATTAAAAATATAATTAATTGTTGTACAACTTTATATAAAAAAGACATAATTGTCGAACAATAACTATACCGAATTATAAGTTGCTATAAAATGTCAAGTTAATTTAAGAAATATTTGCGTAAATCATATCATCTTTAAGAATAACATAAGGGCAATGATTAAAAAATTAAATTGATTCGAATAGTCTAATTGTAAAAATTTTTAATCAATTATTTTTTGTTTCGATTTTTAATGATTTGATTTAATTTACTTTAATAACTATTGTTGTTAAAAATTAATTGATTTATTAATTAAAAAATCTTATAAATTAAAATAAATTAATTAATTTTTATTTAATAATTTTTTTGCAATTAAACTTTAAATTATTCAACATGTATAAACAATTTCTTTCAATTATATTTCAAATTTTTTAATTTTATTCAATTTTTTATCAGTTTTAGATGAACCTTTAAAATTTTAAACTTTTTTTACCGGTTTAACTTTTATTCCAATTCTTAAACATTGCATAAAAGTGATCTAGTCCTACATAATGCAATTGTAAAGATCATTCGAATAAAACCAAATTCTATTAGTTAGTTAGCTGAAATGTGTACTAATTAATCAAATTGTTATTGGAAAATATATATATCCTCATAATTGTTATAAAAAATTTAAACTTTACCTAATTTTACAATACTTATTTAAAAGACGGCGTCGTTGGGATTTCTTTTAAAATGATTTTTATGAATTCCTGCCAGAATTAAATCTCTTTCGTAACCTTTAACTTGAAAGTCGTTTGATTTCATCTATACAAAGGCGTAGGCGGGAAGTTTAAAATTTCAATTTGAGGTACCTTACCTTTCTTTCTACATCTCTCTAGAATATCCGTCTCTCGCATCTACAAATGGCGGGAGATGAAGATGATTCAGAATCAAGCACGGTAATTAGTGTTGCTCCGTGATTCTTCATTCATTTTGACGTACTTCTTATTCTAGATCACTCTAAAATGTCTCTCTCGTGTAGAAACATCGTCGACGATTTTCTATCTGGTCAACCGTTACTAAATGGAGGAAGATGAAGAAATGAGAATCAGATTCAAGCACGGTTAGTAAGATCTCCGCGTGATTGTTCTTTTTAGGCGCAGAGCGCAGTTGGAATTAGTCACAGCCATTTTCTATCGTATTATCTGATCAGGATCTGAAATGAAAAGAAGGCGAAGAACTTATAATCATATGGTGTGTAAATAGATGGCTCCGTGATTGTTGGTTTGAGTGTTCCGTTTCGTTCTTTCACCTTTTATTTTGTACTGTGGCTCTCTCATTCTATATCTCTCTAAAAGCTCTCGGTCTCTCTCATCTAGAAAACTCGGAGACGATTCTCGTTCTGTCCAACGATTAATAAATGGCGAAAGATGAAATGAAACTTCAAACACCGTAAGTAATATCGATGCATGATTACTCTTTTTGGTATTGCATTATATAAACAGATGTGAAATAAAAGAACGTGAGGAACTGAGAATCAGACGATGAGTAGTGCAGGTAGAACGTTAGGTGATCGTTAGTTTGATTACAAATGACTATAGGCGTTACACTTCAAAAGAAAGAGCAGCAATCAATTCATTATTACAAGTTGTTTCACTTTAAACTCTACCAGCAAGATTAGATAGTTTACTGGTTATATATATATATATACACGGGTGGTTTTGTACTATATCAACCGCGTCTTGATTGCTTGCATGCTCCCAAAGTCGGATCAGATTATTCTGTTCCTACTCTTGTCCATAAAATTTGATCCATCTATTTTTTTTCTCTATTATTTATCGAATGACTGAAATCTGAAGGAACACAACAGGAATAACATAAACGGAACAGAATATCTGTTCCGCCCAAAATCCATCAGAAGCAAATTAAACAAATCGGTAATGTGCCTGCAACAGGTGTACTGAGATTGGTGATTTTGCCTTGACATTGGCTTTTTAAAAGGTTATCGGAGCAGAAACTTGGCATGTAAGTGCCTACTGTTGAGTTCTTTTTTTTTTTTTTCAAATATAAATCACCAATAAATCTGGAAACATGAAAGGTGGATTATTATGATGAGCAAACGGTTTTTAATGGATTTGCGATATGGAATTAAAGTGACTGTGCAGTTGAGGTTGAATTGCTTGAAGATGCATTTTCCTGATATTATGTCCAAGTTATCTCGTTGGCTAGTTTTCATCTCTAATTAAGTATTTTTGCTCTTCTTGACTATTTGTTCTCTGATTTGATTGAAGATAACAAGCTATCAATTTCATATTCCAGCATGAGTGTTGATTTATGTTGAATAGATTCTTATTTTGTATTTTGCCTAAGCATATTAATGTTTTACTCTACCTTTTCTTCTGTTGCATAATTGCATTGGCAGTTGAAACCAACTGCAAGAGTAACAACTCTATTGAAATTTTTCTGATGTAAATATTTTAACGTCGTCAAAGACTCAATATGAGAATAAAGATCTCAAGAAATTAATTCCTCACACACACACACACATATATATATTTTAACTATTAGCAAATATGAAGAAATATAAAATTATAGAAAAAGAATAAGGGTGAAATTGAATTGATTTAATTTCTTTAAGAGCTTAGCCTAAATTTGAGTTTTAGTTATATATACTTTAATCTGTTAATATTATTTTGATCTGGCTTACAAAAAAATTTATCAAGTGATTTTAAATTAGATTAATTTAAATTTAAAAGTCTTATTTATTATCACAATTATTCATCTTAACAATTTTGACAGCTTTCAAATTTATTATCACAATTATTTTTCGGTTATGATTTCTTGGTTTCATTTTGTACCGTACCATGCATAGCCAACACACGTCTGCTTGCATACCTTAGACTTTAGATAACTAATAGACATTTCTATTGAACGATCGTTGAAAAATAGCAAGTTCGACTGCATGTCTAAATACATATTATCTTTAGATTAACTGTAGATCTGAGGTTGATTTAAGGCTATGTTGCAGTGGCTACTGAAATTGCTTGAAAATGCATTTCCCTGATTAATCATGTAAATCTACTCAATCTCGTTTCCTACTTTCATCTTCAATCGAGTCTCTGGTTGCTTCATATGAACCACATAATGAATAGAATTAAATTGCAGGATGAACTAGTTAATACGAGAACTTGCAAGGCATTGATTGAAAGGTGCCTCGTGAACTCACGAACTTGTCGTTCCCTGCAACACAAATCAATAACTTAAATTTTTAATATGTTAATTTGCATTGATATATCATATACCTAAGGAGAATCCCAATTTCAAATAGAAGTCCTCACTTATTCATTAATTTTAAGGAATATTAGCTCAATAATTCAAGTCTTTTTGGAATTATTGAGCTAATATTCATTGCTTTAGAATTTTAATATTTTATGTTCTTTACATTTATTAGGTAAATTTTTGTTTTAATCTAATTTCTGAATTTATTTTTTTATGTGAGTTGTTAATTTAAATCAATAAATTGACTCAACTTATTGATCCTTTAAAAACTAAAAATTTTGAATTTTATGAAATAAAATTTGAGGTAAGTTTAGGTCTAAAGATTTAACACAAAATTTTAAATTGAATTTAAATTATATAAATTTAAAAGAAGTTAAGAAAATTTATTATAAATTAATTTAATAATCATACAATGTTTTGTTATTTAAAATTTCTTAAAGTTATTTTTTTTATTTATCTACTTTATTTTCATTATTAATTATAATCAATACATGTATATATTATTGTCATAGAATATGTTTTCATTCGAAAATAAATTTATAAATTTATTTAATTTTAAAAAAATATTACTTACATTTTGTATAATAATTAAAAAGTTAAAACCTTTTATGAATTAAGTTTAAACTATTTTCTTTTTAACTTAATCTAACTTGTATTAATGTTTCTCCCAAAAGAGAGTTTAAAAAGTAAAATGACCGAACTAAAAGTAATTTATATAATGAAAATAAGCTCATTTGATAAGTATTATCTTGATTTTAAAATATAAGGAAGTACAAGACAAAGTGAAAATAACCTGATTATTTTTATGTTAAAAAAGAAAACAACATGAAAAGTATTTCATTCCATTGAATACATATTAACAAATACTAATAATATCTTATTTTTCAATTACATAAGAGTTATTTAAATGAAGTATGCATTTAAAATTTTTTATTAAACTAAAATTTAAAGGCCAAATGCAATATTTAGTGACTTATAATGACTTTAATTTTCAAAATCAGTTCAACATTTTTAATAATTAATAATCTATTTTCAAATTTTATAAATATTTATTTTTATTATCTAATTTAATTTATTATTAATTAATTTATCATTACATATATTATTTTATTAGACTATGTTTTTATTTGAAAATAAATTTATAAATTTATTTAATTTTAATAAAGTATCTATATTTTATATAATAGTAAAAAACATTAAAATATTTTATGAATTAAGCTTTTACATATAATGTTAGATAAATACAAGGAAAGAATAGTAACACATTATTTTCAATTATAATATACAAAGGGATTTATCATCATGTTCATATTATTATATATACATTTTTTAACTTTTAAAGTTTGCTACAATTTTAAAAGAGTTATTTATATAAAGTATGTATTTTGAATCCTTTTGGGCTTATACCAGTAAAGTATTGTAAGTTAATTTATACTTTAATTTATAATTATTTTTAGATTTACTAGATTAAAAGTGATATATTATATTTGGCAAATTTCAGTTAATACTGCGTCTAACTTATTCATAAAATTGAGTGATTAAATATATTCAATTTGCATAAACTTCGTTTGATATTTTTAGTTAACACAATTGTTTTGCTATTAAATTGAAATCTAAAAATAATATTCTTTGTAAATATTTCAGCATTTAATTTGGTATAAAGTAATGTTATGTCTAACTCGGACAAATAGAGTTCTCATTTCAATCGAAATGCATTTTAGAATTTCGGTTTTCATTTGATTAAAAAAAATATAACATTTGGAATTTGAGGTTCAACTTGTAATAGAACAACCTTAGAATGAAACGGAAAAAAATAAAGTGAAAATATAATTGTGAAAGAGTTCACAAAATGACCATCAAAGATACGAAAACATGCTTTAATAGATTGGATTTGTAGAGGGCTATCCCCCGAACAAACGAATTTAGATTATGAATTAAACAATATCAGTTTTATTTTATAATCAATATTTACCTTTGACTCGTGATTAATTGTTATGTGCAAAGACACGTTGCATATCTAAAAATCTAGTCCACTTTGTTCCTCCTATTTCCTTCAATTTTTGTTATGTGCAAAGACACGTTTGCATATCTAAAAACAGTATTCAAGTCTTTTGGACATCCTTAAATGAAATTAAAAATGATGCAAAAAAGATTGTCATATAAATAAAATTAAAATTTTACTTTTCGTTTGTATTAAATAAATTTTTATATAATTGATAATTTATAAATTACTCATTTAAAATTACAGTCTAATCATTATTCATTACACATCTTCATTTCAGTTGAACCCAATTTATTACTATTTCTTAATTTGGTAATCTGGACAACAAGAGTTGCTTTACTTAAAGGCTTTAGACATGAGAAACTAATCGAATGACCCCTAAAAGACTTTGCGATCATGACGTACATGTGGACATTGAAATTCTACAATATTAAACCAACTGCTTTTGCATACTAAGAGCCTTAACCGTTGACTTTACTGACATGGTAAAATTGCCTCTTTTCAATCTGGGGCAGTTAGATATGCATCTGCTTGTGTAACGTTAACGAGAGAAACAAACAACCGTCGAGTCAAAGTAAAGTAGACTATTGAAGTGCTTATAATTTATGATTGTTGCTCGGAGATAATCTTTAGCTTAGTGTCCTTGCTCGGAGATTACCTTTAGCAATCGCTCGCCACTTTTCTACCAAACGGCAACGCGATTTATTCAAAGAAACCTAAATCTTATTCAAGAAATGGAAGGACTAAAAGCATTACTATTCATTCAATTAAAATTAAAGGACAAACAAAGGACATACAGAATATAAATCAGTTTGATGGGTATTATCTTGATTTTAAAATATTAGGAGTATGAAATGAAGTGAAAATAATATATTATTTTCTGTTAAAAATGAAAAATATTTGGATCCATTAGATAAATATTAACAAATAATATTAATATGTTATGTTCATTTATATTATGCAAAGGATGTTATCATCATGTTCATATTATTATTTATGAATTTTCAACTTTTCCTTTTTAAAATGCGTTACATGTTTTAGAGAGTTATTTAATTAAAGCATCTATTTTAAATACTATATTTGATCAAACAAAACAAGTTTCATGTACATTTATGAGTATATTTAGGGATAGTTAACATAAGTGAATTTATACTACAAATTTTTTAAATTATCTTTAGATTTACAATTTTAAATCAAAAGCAATATATTATATTGGAGAAATTTCAATTAATTATGATTTATCTAACTTTTTTTAAAAATTAAGGAATTGGAAACATTGTTTTAAATTTTTAATTAGAATGTAATGATTTCATCTTTAACTTTTAATAAAAATTCAAATGTATCGAATTGTTTTGATATTAAATTGAAATATAAAAACAGTTTCCTGGTAAATATACTTTCAACGTTTAATTTGGTATAAGGTGATGTTATGATTGATTAAGACATAAAAACTTCTCATCTCAATCGAAATACATTTCAACACTCCATTTTTGATTTCATGATATGGTGGTTTAAAAATTATACTTGAAAATATTATTCCAACTTCAGATTCAACTTGGGGCATTAACAACCTTAGCTGGAAGAGGGAAAAAAAATAAAAAATTGTGAAAGAGTTCACAAAATGACCATCAAAGGAACGAATGCAGGCCTTAATTGATTTCTCAAGAGCTATCCCCAGAACAAACAAGTTTATGTTATGAATATAGCAATATTCAGGCTCATTGATTATTAAAAAATCAACATTTGACCAGCGGCTAATTGTTCTATACAAAGAAATATAACATGTCCAAAAATCTAATCCATTTTATTCCTCCTAAAAAATAATTCTTAGTCTTTTGAACATTCTTCAATGAAACTAAAATTGATGCAAAAGAAAACTTTATCATATTAACAAAACCACAATTTTATGTTTTGTGTATTAAATAAATCTTTATGTATAATTAATCATTTATAAATTACTCGTTTGAAATCAATGTCTAATTATTAAAGTTCTTTAGCTCAGTTGAACAAACTTACTATTATTTAGTAATTCGGCACAAGACTTGCTTTACTTAAAGACTTCAGACTTACAAACTAAATGAATGATCTCTAAAAGCCGATGCAATTTTTTTGTAAATTCTCATAAGAACTTATCATGACATAAGACACTGGGCAAAAAATTGTGCCGCCAATCACAATTAATTTTCTTAGCCAGTTTATTTTCTTCTAGAAGTGCCTCGAGCAATCCCTAGTTAAACTTCGTCCAAACAGTAACGCGTTTATTCAAAGAAACTTAAAATCTTATACAAGGAGTAAAAGCATTACTCGTCGATCAAAAATTCAAAATTAAAGAAGAAACAAATTAGATAAAGAATAGAAGAGAAAGAACCGAAAGTGATCACGTACGAAGGTAAGTGATCACGGAGGGAGGGAAACAGTAAAGTTTATATTTATAGTTCTTAAAGAGAAATTACCATAGTGCTTCAGATGACTTAGGGTTGTTAATGGTGAATGATAAAATGAAGAAGAAGGCCAACAAGCTTGTAATTCAACGACTCGGTTTGAGTGTTTTAGCAATAAAGCAGATAAAAATAAATAAATATGTATATCGTATTTTTCCTGTTTCTGAAATCTACGTCACAAATTGAGTTCGATCTGATTTTCAAACTTAAAAAATAAATTTTATAAAAAATCTACATAAACCACGGTGTGAGTTCTGTGACTTACCTTAGATCTGTATCGGCTTCTGTTTCTGCACATAATGCAATTGGAGGAAACACGAAACCTATTGCACAATGAATCAGAGCCAAAACAAGCAATCGATAAATCCAAATTTTCCTAACAATTTCGAGGAAATTTTCAACTAGGTTATTTTCCCAACGCGAACCTCTTTACGAGACCAAACTCCATCTCTCTGGATCTTGACGAAGAACATGAAGAAAGCATCAGTTCCAAGATCCTTCGTCTGATCTCACTTTCTGCTGTCTTCTTTTTGCAATCGCTTTTCATATCACAATGTATTACGATCAAGATCTAA
>JANSVB020000003.1:78595-99116 GCA_025504935.2 Erythroxylum haughtii
TTAATTCAAGAACTAACAAGTAAAATTCTGTTAGCTCAAGATTTTATATTAATAATTTTGATCGTAACTTTATAATATTTCAGATTTAAATTTAGATTGTTTCCATATATTCGAATAGGTAATAATATAGTTTTGCAAAATAATGTTTTCGGGATCCTTCTTAATGAACTTACCTTATTTATCAGAAATGATTCCACAATATCCAAAAAGATCTTGCCAATCACATAATTCGACAATCAACTCCAAAAATTATCAAATTTCTTTCTTAACATCTGAGTGCTAGAAGATTCTAGCAAAGATGATATTGCAGATCCTTTAAACTCGAAGTCAACTCATAATGTAAATGGAGCAATAACTAGTTGAAGAAAATGTCTATTTAAAGAAGAGTCACTATATTTTTGAACAAGTTAGATTTTTTGAATATTTCAGCAGCATCAATATTTTCGAAAGTTATGTCTTTATCAAACTTCTTGTGCCTTAGAAAGTGAAAACACTCTTTTGAGATAGATTGTTATTCCTTAAAGCTTACATTGAGCAAATCTTATATTCATTATTGTTGAGAGTTTGTGGAGGCTTGTTAAATACTACGAGTGTAGAAGGTTAAAGGACCTTGAAAACTATGTACGTATTTGTAAGCTTGGAGATACTCGTCAAAATTTACTACTTGGAGTTTTATAGTGAAATACTCAAATTAGATAATTCGGGACTAGATGTAGGTTTCATAATAAGTCGAACCAGTATAAATCGACTGTGTCACACTTTTTTTCTTAACTTTTAAATTTTCGCATTATAGTGTTTTTTTTAATTTGCAAAAGGCTCTTTCATTTTTAGAATATACTTCTTCTATTTTAATATTGCAAGAGGTTTTTGATGTTTTAAATTTTTACAAGCTCCTTTCGTTTTGAATGTTAACAAACTCCTTTATTTTTGAACATTAACAAGCTCCTTTTGTTCGTTAACAAGCTCCTTTTATTTTGAATATTAACAGGCTCCTTTCATTTTGAAAGTTTGCAGGCTTCTTTCGTTTTAAACTTTAACATGCTAATTTTATTTACAAACCTTTCTATTGAAATATCAGGATCTTATCTTCTACACCTTGCAAATTTTTTTGTTAAGCCACACACAATTCAACCCCTCTTGCGTGTGTTTGTTTTATCAAATTCAAGCATCATAGATTCTTTAAATTGATCAAATTCATCCATCATATATTCTTTAAATTGATCAAACATGACTCCATTATTTCCAGTATCGATTAAATCATCTATATACAGGCACATCATGAAGATTTTTCCAACCATATGAAAAGTGTATGCTTATATGGGCATTCTAAAAATCCTTCCTTTAAAAAATAAGCCTCAATTCGACTATTCCAAGTTCTTAGAACTTGTTTAAGTACATGCAAAACCTTTTTTAATTTATACATTTTTCTTTCTTGTCCAACTTTATCATAATCAGGAGGTTGATCAATAAATACTAAATTCTCCATATAAGAAAGCTAATTGATGTTTAATTAGAAGATGGGTCATGAATTTTGAGTTGCCAATCAATAACTAGTATGATTGTGTCATGCCAAGTAGCAGGTACAAAGACTTCGTTGTAGTCAATCCCAAACTCTTATTTGTAGCCTTTAGTTACCAATTGTTACTTGTCAACTTCACCATTTGGCTTCATTTTTATCTTGTAAATTCATTTCACACCAATAGTTTTTTTGCCCTTGAGAATTTCAATTAATTACCAAGTGTTATGTCCTTTAATGGCTACAATCTCTTGATCCATCACCCTCCTACGTTTAGAATGTTTGACAATTTCTTCAAATGTCACAGAATTACAGTCTACAAATAAAGCAAACTAGGTGAGTAGATCTTCAGTTTGGTCGATCCCTATGACCTTACAGTCCCTCATCCATGTCGATTGTCTTATAATTCTTTGTGCCCTTAGTTCAGCTATTACTGTAAAGGAATTTGGAACTGTCGTTGATTGATTTTGAGCGACAATTGACTGTTGCACATTGTCCTTGTATTGTTGTCTTGATTTTGTTTCTTTCACATCAAAATCTACAGGAATACATTGATGAGCCCCACTTTCTTCCCATTCCTAGAAGCTTGATTCGTCAAAAATCACATCACGACTAACAACAAATCACTTTGTAATAGGATTATAAAGTTTGTAAGCTTTAGAGTGATCACTAACACCAAAAATGATGCAATTTTCACCATTGTCGTCTAACTTCTTTCTCTTTTCATCAGGGATATATGCATAAGCCACACATCCATAAGTTCAAATGTGACCCACTGTTGGTTAGCGATCATTCCATGCCTTCTCTAGTGTCAAGTTTTGAACAACTAAAGTTGAGCTTCGATTTAAAATGTGAACACTCTAGTTGATAGCTTTTGGACAAAAATTCTTTCGTGATTTGCTCATCACCAACAAGCTTCTCACCATATTAATGATTGTGCGATTTTTTCTCTAACACACACTATTTTGTTGTGGCATGTAGGATGTTGTCAATTTCCTTTTGATGTTATGAGGGTCACAAAAATTTGCAAGTTCATTAGATGTATACTCCCCTCTATGATATGTATGCAACCTTTGTATGGACATCCTGCTTCTTTCTCAACAATTGCTTTAAAGCTTTTGAAAGCTTGTAAAGCTTCAAACTTCTTCCGTAAGAAGTAAATCCAAGTTTTTTTGACTTAGTTCATTAATAAAGGTAACCAGATATCTTTTACCTCCATTGGAAGAAGGATTGATTGGCCCACATATGTTAGAGTGTACAAGCTTTAACAACATTATTACTCTTCGTGATTTTCTTTTACGAAATTAGTCTCGATTTGTTTATAAGAACACATTTTTCACAAGTCTTGGAAGGGATCGTGAAACTTGAAATACCAGCTACCATGTTCTTCTATTGAAGTGTTCCTAGGCCGCTAAAATTAAGATTACCATAACAATGATGCCAAAGCCAAGAATCATCCTTTAGTCTTACTGTAAAACAGGAATGGTTAATGGAGTTGAGATATAGCGGAAACATAATGTTTGCACTCAACACACTAGAGAAATTAAGCCCAATTTTTCATCATGAATACGAAGTACTCCATCTTTGATTGAGATCTCATAGCCCTTCTCTTGTGGCTAGCTAGTCAATACTCAACAAATTGGTCTTCAAATTTGGAATATACAAGACATTAGAAATTGTTTGACTAACATCATTTTTGGTTGGAAAGATTACCATGCCCTTTTCCCATAATTGAGACCTTAGAATTGTCTCCAAATTTCACGTCAACTTTAAATGAATCATCTAACATGGAGAACATTGACTTATCACCACATATATGATTGTTGTATCCAGTATATAATTATCATATGTAATTAGATATGATAATTACATATGAGGTTGGTGTGGTATCCTGAACTTCCTTACCTGTAAGAACAAAATTTTCAAAAATTACTAATGAGGAATTGGACATTGCATTTGATAAGTTAGACGTAAGTATCCTAAACCAATCTAATTTGTACATGCTTTCCATATGCTTAAAGCGTTGATCAATAATTTATAAATTTTTGCAGCAAAAGTTGGAAGTCAAGAGAATGAGGACTGACAACGAAGTACATACTGCTGTGAAGAAGTTTCTTGCTTTAAGGTCTAAAAATTAAAGGTATAATTTAAAAAAGCATTTTACCAAGCACGGAAAGGATGTGAAGCCGCATAATGTCACAATGGCAGAGTTGATGGATTTATGCGAGTATTAGGAGCAATCAACTATAAAGGTTAGTTTTTATTTGATAAAAAAACTTAATTTCACAACTTCTTTGACAACTGATTATATTTTAGTATTTATAAATTGTGATTTATAGATGTTATAATAAATCTTGCTATGTGTATGATTAGGAAAAAAGTCAAAAAGCCAAATTGGCTAGGAGTCAACTCAAATGTCAACCAAACTCAGGCTCCAAGGCCTTTGTAGTGATACGACATGAGATTGTGAGTTATTATCTTTTTAATTATATTTTACTTTGATTGACATTTAAAAATTTATGATAAAAATTACTAGTAATATATTTTTATACAACAGAGTGACAGAGATGGAGAAGAGTGTGACCGGATGAAGCGATGGTATCACACTCATTATATTGAAAGTAAAGATCAATAGACAACTGTCGAATGCAAAGCAAAATGGGTGAGTACATAATTCATTTACAAATATTTGTTAAATGAGAATGTGTATGTAAGTAATTCTTACTTTTTCATGAATTAATGTGTCATGAAATGACACATTCAATAGAACATGGTCATCCGATGATAGTGGATGAAGTATACGACAAAGTCTTGAGCACTAGATCAGATTACGTTGTTGGCATGAAAATTGGGACTCGAGAACAAGGGAAGACTTTGGTCAGAAAGAGACTTCAAGACAAATTAGAGGAGTCAAAGAGGGCTAATCAGGAGTTACAGTCTCAAGCCGATAAATTGACTAAACAATTTAAATAAATGCAGGATCGGTTAACTTCCGAGGTCGAACAACAAAAAAAGGTCTTGGAACTTTTATGTTCGACACATAATGTTCGTTTAGATTAGATATGTACTCATATTGATATATTAAACACTTATGGCGTATTGTTTATTTTAATTATCGTATTATGACATGTTTGGGAATTGCAATTAAATAATAAATTGTCTGCATGTATTCAATTCTTGTTATACATGAATAATTATTAAAATTAATGATATATTCAAAAAATTGAAGAATTATTAAATAAATTAATTTCATAAATAACATTTAATAGTTATTAAATAAATAAGATTTTAAAATTTTGTTTAATATTAAATTAGCAATTAATTAAATTAAATTTATTTTTGGAAATTTGAAACAAATTAAAAATAAAAATACTAATTATAATTCAAAATTAGTAAATTAATTTTTTTAGAAAATTGAAAAATTTTAAATTAATCATTAAAATTGATTAATTATTAAATTATTCCTATATTCGGATAAATGAAAACAAAGAAAAAATATAATTTATATTGAATCATTATTAAATATTAATTATTTTTGGATAGATGAAAATTTTATTATAAATTTTTTTTAAAAATTAAAAATAAATTTATTTTCAGTTAAATTAAAACTAATAAATGTCGTACAATCTGCGACGTTTGATGAAACAAACGTCGACGTCCTTAAAATATCATTAAAACTATAACAATCTGTGACGTTTTTACAAAATGTCGTCAAATAACCTCTCCTTTCCTGACGTTTTATGAAACGTCGCCGAATATCGGTGCTTTTCACGACGTTTTCCATCAAACGTCGTCGATACTTATTACCTATCCCACCATCTGTGACGTTTTTTGTGACGTTTTAATAAACGTCGCAGAAGGTATTCTGTAACATTTTATTGTCTTCTGTGACGTTTTGAAAACATCAAAGAATGGGTGTTTTTGTTGTAGTGTTAGAAGGGTCCCAATTATGGGAAGGCATCTTTAAGTCATCCACACCCAGACTAATCCCCGCTCAAGCTGGGTAGGTCTTTTGCGGGAAATAAAACTCTGACCTTAAGTTTTAAACAGCTGCATACATGAGGGGGGTTAAAATCCACAACTTCAATTAAGCCAGGAGAACCCCTTGTCAACTCACATGTGCCATGGGGTTAAATTGCATTTTTCTCACTATTATGAGGATTGGAGTACCCTATTCTCACTAGGGTATTTCAATCATATGTCATGATCTACAAATTTATGTAGACTCTACGTAAATGTGTAGATAAGATTTAATGAAATAAGATAAAGAAAGAGCTGATTAATTATAACAAAAGATCATATCCAAGTTTAGATAAGTGATTTCAATTGACTATATTAACTAAAAAGACTTGCCTTTTTTTAAATAAGCTCTGTAGTCTATACAAACCCTATATTTATAAGTTGGCTCAAAGAAAGTATGTCAATTGATGCTTGACCTCCCCATTATGTTAAAATATAACTAAAGTACATGTCAACTTTATCAACAAAATAAAAGGCAATTTATTTAATAAAATTTCTTAATATACTTAATAACCTGTAAATAAAATGATATTTAAAATTATTTTATATATTAATAATTTAAAATTGAATAACGATCTCGAAATAAATAATAATTTAATATCAAACTCAATTTTATTATCTTTTCTTATTTTTATGCTAAATTACATAAAAGTGATCTTATACAATTTCGAATGCAAAATGATAAAGACAGATTCGAAAACAAATTAGAACACTAAATTTATGTTTCCCTTGTTTTATTAGTTAATATTGTATTATGAGATGAATATTTGAACTCGAATCTGATTAGACCGCTTCAGGTTTTCCTAAAGGAGGTCCCCGAAAGAAGTCATTACCGTTATCCTGAAGATTACTACTACTCCATGAACAACATTTACACTCCTTCTGATAGCAATAGCATCCACAATCACAAAGAAGCAATGAACATGCTCCTTCCTTGAGACAGTCCATATCTTTACTGCATTTGTGAAAGTAGTGCCTTGTTGCTTCAATCTTTAGATTCCCATCTACGATCGTTCTTAGATTCATTAGCACTCATCGAGATTTAACAAACTTTTTGGTAAGTTTTGGACTATGAAGCACGGACACGGCAAAATGTTATCGTGTCCGTGTGTCCGACACGGACACGCGGTGGACACGTGTCGGACACGTGTTCATACGTGTCGTAATAAAAAAATTATTTTTTTCGGCTCAGACACGCGCGCGGACACAGCTGGAGTTGGCTCGGACACAGTTAAAAACGGCTTGGACACGCCTTAATATGGCTCGTAGCAATTTTATGAATTATTTAAAAAAAAATAGTTGATACGATAGTCTTCCTTATTTTGAACTTTTCAATTTCCTTTTGGTTTTCTAGCTGCGTCTCTCCTCCTTTTCATAAGACGCTAGCTTCCATCTGCTCCTGCCTCCTTCACGTCTGCGCTGGTAACGTTGTCTTCATAAAGCCATTCAGGTAAGTTTTCGTTATCCCTTCTTTCACGTCTGCGCTGATAACGCTGTCTTCATAAAGCCATTTAGGTAAGTTTTCGTTATCCCTTCTTTGTGGTGCGGCAACGATTTTGCCATACACATGATTTTGTAATCGTTAACGTTATCCCTTCTTCATATCTGGCTTTCCCATCCAAAGTATCGTGTGTAATGGGTCGTACACCCACTGCCTGTAGTTTGTAACCACTAAAACTAACCATGTACAATTTTTTAATGGCTTTCCCATCCACGACCACGACTCTGTACATGATTAGTGGTTACAAACTTACAATTCTTATTAATTAAGTATTGTGAGAATTAATAAGTATTGTAACTTGTAAGTTTGTAGTGCGTCAAACGACAATGATGGAAGGCTTCCAATGTAGCGTTATCCTCCTTAGGAACATAAGATTTAAGGGGCCTGGGACTGAAATTTTTTGTAACACATTAATCAATATATATCATAATATAAATTCTAAATTTTTTCTTAATTCTAAATTTTATAATATATGTTAGAAATTTGTACTATTTCTGTATAAAACTTTCTGATCTGAAGATGATTTGCTTGGTTTTGTTTTTGCAGAGATGGAAGACTTAGCAAGAAAGTAAAGAAGACACTCAATTTACTTGGTTCGATAGCACAAAGCTATCTACGTCCAAGGGTCAATCACACACACACCGGAGTTTTATTAAGATCAAGGAAGGAAAGTACAAGAGATTGAGTGTTCTCTTATACCTGCAAGAGTTCTAAAAACCCTCTAGTACCTACTGTAATGTACTCTAGCACTCTCTAATTTTTCCTCACTTGAACACAGAAAAATGCCAATTTGTAGACTTGATTGTACTGATATATGTCTCTATGTCACTGAATGCTTGGGACTTGGCTTTATATAATTGTTGTGGATGTACTACTGCCTTCGGATGATAACCATCAGATTTTGACTTAGTCAAAATATCCATGCCTTTATCAAGTGTCTTTATTAAAGACTCTCTTTTAATACCTTTAGTGAAGTGTTGCGTTTTCCTATGCTTCTAGCTATTCCACGTGGGTCTCACAAGCATTTGACTTAGCTTTTGGTTTAACTCTTCAGTCACTTCTTCTATCGAATTCTCCAGACACCCAAGCTTCTTTTTCTTTCCTCCTTCGAATAATTCTCCTCTGTTTTTCTAGATCTATAGTGTTTCAGTGTTGATTTTTGAAGAATCATGTATTCTTCTTCACAATATATATATATGCCGTGTCCGTGTCCACCAAATTTTAGAAGTTGGTGTGTCCCCGTATCCGTGTCCGTGTCGTGTCACGTGTCCGTGTCTGTGTCTGTGCTTCTTAGGTTTTGGATGTGGGTGTTTGTGTTTGATACATAGAAAAGGAGAGACTTACAAAGTGCTAAGACGAAGAAGATCAGCATGAAAGCTTGTTTCAAGCAGCTCGACTGATCCATACCTTTTATATGCTATCTACTATTCTTCTGCCACTAATGAATTGTTAAAGAATTTGTTCGGTTTGTGCTTTTAAACTTTACACTTATAGTGTTAAACTTTATATTTTTTGTTTGAATTTTGAAGCATTAAATAACTTCAATGTGCAAAATTGGAATTGGGGAAGTGAAAAAACTTAATATGCTCTACTTGTATTATATTGAGATAACATAATAAAAAGTATTTAATTTTTAGAATTTTTTATTTAATACAAAATTTTAAAAATTTTAATTTAGTAATTAACTTTTTAAATTTTGTATAAACTAAGTCAAAATATTATTTTATTGATATAAATAAATAAATAACTTTTTAACCAGATATATTATTTTATCGAAAACAGTATTTATATTAGTAAAGAATAATAATGCATTTTTTTAAGACTTCTTCAGAGTATATGCCTCAACATGACTTCTACTGAGATGTTGCATTGTATTATATTATATAGTTCTATTAGTTTATAATTCTAAATTTTTGTTTTTAATATTTGTTTTAAATTGCTTGTTCATTTTATATGACATATAGATGTAAAACTAACCCCAACCTTTTTTTATAATGAATTGTCTCGTTTGCATGTGAATCTACCGGAAGCAGCTTCTTTACTATGTAGGGATAAGGCTGCGTCCTATCAGACCCGACAGACCCCACTTCATTACGGAACTTTAAAATGAGTATGATGATAATGATAATGAATTATTATTTTTTTTACGTGTATTAATTAAATTTTAGGTGTATGTAATATTTTGTAATTCAAGTATTATGAGGAAGTTAATAGATTAAATTAAATTATGATTAAAAATTTTAATTCCCCAAAACTAATGAACATTGCTAGTCTTTTTTTCTATTCACATGTATCAAATCTGAAACGCATACAAAATCATTATTTTCACTTGATAAGCAACAATTAGAAATTAGAATTGAAACATAAAGCTCTTATTATGTATGACTTTTGACAAATTAGGGTTTGGCAACAAGTGGTTGTGTGTTAAATTTAAACACCGCCTCTGATTGACAAATGCACAGTCCAATTCTGCACTCACAACGGTTCCTTGGAATGCATTGCTCTGATGAGTTGCACGGTATGGCAATGTTCCTCGCTTCAGTTCTCAGTAATGGACCTGCAACACCAGTATTTTTCTTTTTTCAGTTTATATATCAATAAATAATATTAACTTTTTATCATTAAAAAAATTATAAAGATGACCCATCAAAGTTTGGTAGATTACAAGGCTAATTATTAACAATAAAGTTTAATAATATTGAAAATGGCCATAATGCAAAAAAAAAACAAGTTGATAATTCGAAAGAAACTCAAATAATTCTCTTTTTTTATTATTCTTATCAAGAATAATAATTTTATGATATGTTGGGAGAAATTAAACCAGATCAAAGTAAGTCCAAATATAATAAACGTATCATATTTTAATTCAAAACTTTAAAGCAATCGGTTATGAATCATATCCTTGTATATAATTCACTTCATCCTTATGTCTCTTTCCGACGTAAGATTACTTTATTTATGAGTTTCCAACATCTCTCCTTCATAAGTGAATTTATCCATAACGAACTAGCTCCTCAACTTATAGCTTATGTGAAGTCATTTAAGTCATTCCGTCTATCACCTGTTCATTCGACTCAAATTAATAAATCTCTTTTCATCAAAATTCGCCAACCTAGTTCCGATACCAATGAAGGGTTTTGAGGAGCCTAGGGAGAAATTGAACCACATCCAAAGGTAGTCATATATAATTAGGATATTGTATCTCAACTCAAAACCTTAGGCAATAGATTTTATGAATTCCCAACAATATGTGGGTCTAAATATGGAGATGTTGAGTAATTGAAAATAGCAAAAGAGAGAAGAAAATTACCAGTAGAGAAGACTAGGACTAGAAATAAGAAACCCAACTTGATTGCAGACTTTTCCATGACTGATATGAACTGCTTACTTTTCTTTCTAGCAAAAGCTCAAGGATAGTTGATTATGTTTATTGAAAAAGGGTTCATGAGCTCTCAATTTATACTAGTGGATGTAATAATTTTTTAGATAATTTTTCCCGAAAATGGTTATTTTTCTAGATAAAGAAACAAATCTAATATTATAACATTTTATCAGTTAATGTTTCTTTTTTTATGTTAGTTTAATAAATTTTCATTGTTGAGTATTAATTAATTTATATTTTACTAAACGTGACAATTGAGAAGTTAATGGAGATTTATTTTTAAACAGGGTGAGAATTGCATGCTTTTGCATTAAATGATGAAATCTTAGGTGGATTTTCCTTTAATTTATTCCTATAAATGAAAGGAAAATTTTAATTTATTTATTAATTTCTTAAACTATGGATGATAATAGGTTAACCCATGTATCTAAATTCAAATGTTTTCACCGGACCAACTCATGGGTTAAATTAAGTCCAAACATGTCAAAAATTCAACATTTCTAAGTAAAACGATGTGAAGATAACTCAGTTAAAAGAAGTTATTTTATATTTTTAATTTTAAAAAAAAATTAAAAAATTGGCGAGTTCAACCCATTCTTATCTAAAACTATTCATAGAATATTATTGTGAATAGTTAATTGCTAGATTTGTACTAATTGAATATGGCCTAAAAAATGGTTTGGATTTTAAGAACAGATTCATAAATTAGGTTTTAGTATAAAATTAAGTTCAACAAATTTTATAAATTGGGTTTGAGTTATAAAAAATAAAAATATGTATATCAAACTTATATTGATAAATATTTTAAACTTAATTCAACTAAGAATTGCTATTTAATAATAACAATTAGGATTGAATAGAAGGAATTGCATAATAGAGTGAAGCCTCTTAATGCAATTCAGATAATCAGATTTCAGCAAATCTCTTCCTGAACATGAGAGGACATGTAAAGGGAAACGGTCATTTATTGAACTACCCCCTTTTTTTAATTTTCTTTATAGTATTGATAGTCTAATTTTATTTAAGAAACCTTTAAAAAAATTAGTCTTTAAAATTTTCGAAAAAAACTATTTTTACTTTTCAACTGTTTTAAAAACTGCTTCTTTTATAATTCAGTTAAGAAATAATGAAGAAATGCATGTATCATGTATATCTAATGTGGAGTAATTAAATGTTATTTACATTACGATTTAACTTTTTTTAAAAAATTACATTACCATTTAACTTAGTTCTATACAAATTAATAATTTATTTTATAGGGTGTTTGGAATGGTATGGATTGAATTCAATTCAAGTGTTTGGAAACAGAAAAAAAGGGATGAGTTCAATTCATTCATGAATTGAACCACATTATCCTTTACAAATTGAATTCGCCTGAAAAAGTATCGGAATTGAATTACGAACTGGGACTTCAATTCTTCTTTTAAACGTTAAAAATATCCTTCCAATAATACCCATCTAACCCTACCATATATCTCTTCACCTCAAGCAGCCCCTCCTACCTCAAACAGCCCCTCCCACTAAGAAATATAACAACAACACCTTCTTCACGAATCAGTACTTTCCACAATATCTAAGTTTTCCCTTTTCCTTGTTCATAGGTGTCTTTTCCTTTTTCGTTTTTTTGTCTATGATTATCGTTCTCTTTTAGATCCATCATTCGATTTAATTTTTTCTTTCATTTTCCCATATTGTCTACATTCTTTTGCATTTCTCAAAATTTTATATATATATCTAGATTTTTTGCCTTGTAGTTGTCAACGTAAAAGAACTATTGCTCATTCATGCATTTTTAAGCTTCCAACTTATAATAGTTTTCTATTATCTTCATAGCTCGGTCTAGCCTAATGTCATTTGTAATCAATTTTTCTTTTCATTTTAATAATGAACTTTTTTTATGATATCACTTATAATGAAATTGATATTTATAACTTACTCTACATAAGTGTGAATGCTTATTTTTTAATAAGATTATTTTTTAATCAAGGGTAAAAATGTCATATGAAATAATTGAATTCATTTTAATTGTGTTCCAAACACTATAATTGAATTCAATTATAATATTACTTGGTTTATTCTAAACATTGTAAATTGAATTCAATTCCAATCTCATTAATGTAATTGACTCCAATTTGTTAATAAATTCAATTCGAAAGTTTTAATTATCTTAAATTATTAGTTTGAGTCAAATTTAATTAATTTAGGTCAGGTTTAAGAGTTGAGTTAGAAATAATATTTGACTAATTCACGTTGGTGTTACATCATTGCTTTTAACCCAAATTTAAAAAAGGGAACTTTTTTAGAAAACTGAAAATTAGAAGGAATTATTTAAAAATTTAAAGATTTAAAATTTTTTAAAAAAATTTCTTAAACTCAATATAATAAGATGTAATATGATCTTTATACTCTATTCCTAATTTTTAGGATTAGGAGATATGTAGATTCATCATAAAGTTATAATGTGAGGTTAGATGAAGAACTTAAAAGCACACATTAATAAAACAACCAAACCTTATTTATTAATACAGGAGACGCTTACAAACATTTGATTTATATAATTACATAGCAATACAACGTTCAATCTTTTTAAAATTTTGGCAAATTGTCCAAGTTCTTGATTTCCAGCCATGGCTTGGTTTGAAGAGGATTGAACATTTACACACTTTCTTTTCACAAGTGCAGATAATGCATCCCTTCCAAAAACCTCTGGCATAGCAACTCAAAGTTGATATGCTTTTGAAAGGATAGACTGGACCCCTTGCTTCGGCTCTAATATCATTACCTAAAACCATTGTTTTAGGATTAGTTTATATACAAAATCACAATGTGTCAATGTGCTCTAATCAAGAGCTTCGTGGTGTATATGACCAACATTTTAAGGAAGGCAAAACGGTCTAAAATCAATAGATAAACCTTTTTTAAGGAAGGGAAAACAGTCTAATTAAGAGCTTTGCTCTGTTTTTCTTTTTGTTCTCTGGTGATAATTGCGTGGACGTGGACATGACCTTGCCTAGGCTTGATTACTTCGAGCATGAATGCTTACGTTTGAAAACCTACATAAAGCTGCAAATTCGGCTGGACTAGCCTGAAGTCAACAGGTTACTCTAAAGTCGAGTTTCAAGTCAAGTTTTAAGTCTGAAGGACCAATCCGAAATCCAACCAAAACATCTTGAAAAACTAGTACTTCTTCTGCAAAGCAAATTTGTAGGCACTAAAACAAATTTGAAGGCAAGAATGTACTCTTCAAAGTTCTTGCTCAACAAATTGTATGGAGAAGCTGCATTGAAGCAATGAAGAAGTAACTATTGCACCATGCTCGTATAGCCTGAAAAACTAGTTCATAACAGGCTATGAATTTTGGTGCCTTTTGATTATCTCAATCACCATCAATTAGCAAACCAAGTTCAGCTTATAAATGAGACCATTACACAAAGACAGTACATCACTAGGAAGGAGGAGTAAGCATTTCAGGGTTCGTTGAAATGAGATTTTACAAAGATTAACAGAACCTTCGTCATACCTCATGAACTATTAGGAGCTAGAGATGGCAATTGCCTGGATTGAACTATTATCCAAAATTTTTCCAGTCCAGGCCGAGGAGGCCAAAGTTCAATCGGATTTCAAGCAAAACAACTTAAATAAAAGACATCATTTTTGTCGATTGGTTCTTCAGCCATTGAAGAAAACAACTCATGTCATTTTGCACAAACTGCAAATTGCCAACCCTACCAGTAGCTTGATAAGCAAAAATGAAAAACCAAATAGCTAATTGAGTAACTTGAACAATTGCAAAATACTTACGTTCATTCAGACAACTAAGTTAATAGGCTGCTTCAACATAGAGGAACTAATAGCCAGCATATCCAATATAAGATAAATGAACATTTGACTAGAGAAAATACAAAACAGAGGACTAAAACGAGAAAATCTAAGCAGATAATCAGAGAATATTATCAAAAAAGAACAGAACTTTTTTTTTTTACTTCAGACCCACAAATGTTCATAACTTTAGCTAGCAAAGCGAATCAGAGAACTTTGAAGACCAATAAGGATGTGATTCAACCACATGAAGTTTCAGATCACAAAAGAATTCATCCTATTCGCTTCTCCATTTTCCAAAAGCATAACCCAACAAAAAGAACCAAAAGCTTGAAACTTTTGAACCAAAAATTAAAACCCAGATCGAGAAGACCATGAGAAGTAAAAAACGAGCTCATTTTTTGGCAAAAAAGACCGGAATTCAGGTACACAGAACTCTGATCACCTGCACGTGAATCTTTTGATGCCAAAGATAGTTAAATATAGCACCAAATACCCTTTTCTCGTTGGTTCCTTGGAACTATGAACTTAAAGAAACAAGGGGCTAATCGGTGCATTTACAACAACAAAAGTACACATACTGCTAGCAACCAATATATACTCAAGACAGGAAAACAATAGATAAAACCCTGAAATCGCAGAGAGAAGGGAAAAGGGCAATCGAGCACATAGATATTGGTATCGGATTTTGTAGGATCATCCGATTCTTCCTGGCTGCGACTACAGCAGACTTCGGTTGAACAGGGGTTTCGTTGGGATTTATAACGGAACTAGGGCTTTTGCAAGCGATTTAACGAATTTACTTATTTGAAGGCCACGTGTTAAATACGGCGTCGTAGGAACGACAATGCTAATTTAGTCCTTGAGCTAGTGACATTTTAACTTCAATTCTTGGGAATAATTATATTATATTCATATAATTTGAAATTTATCATTTATTTTATAATATTATTAATTTTCACATAAAGCATTCTGTATAATTTTGATATTTATTCAAAAAAGTGAAATACACGTTAAAACTGAGTACATATAATAATTTAAAAAGCATTCATTATTATCCGATTTTGTTAAAACTTTTGCTTAACTCGGCCCATTTGATTTCCATAAGCATGAGTATACAAGCTTTGGTCTGGATCTAGGGTTAAGAAGGATGGCAATTAGGTTTGGACTTGGCTTGGTCCGGCCCAAAATCAACGAGCCAAGTTTAGAATTTTAAAAAATCAAGCTAAGCTCAGACTTGGTTGTCCTAGCCCGACTCGAGACTTATAAGCAAAATTACATAATTTTGCATTTTTAGCTTTTAAAAAACTTGGGCTAGTCAATCTCATGTTTAGATTCTCTACCTCGGACCTACTTGGCCCTTGGATAGGGGCTAGGGCTTGAGCAGATTTGGACTCAATCGAGCCCATTATCATCCCCGATGTTGAATACTCAATGAAACATAGCTACAAATGGCTTATTAAACTTAAGATCTAACATGCCACTTCGGATAGTAACATCATGTTGGATCTCATGTTAGATCGGACTTAGGTTACAAATAAAAAAATTAATTTAAATTATGATCCACACTCATCTGAGTTGAGATTATTCTATATGACTCTAAATTCAATTAAAATTTGACAGTTGGAAAATAACTATATATTTATATACAAAATAAAGAGAAATAAATTAAAGATAATAGAATCAGGCTGAATCGGACACGAGTCAATGGCAGATAACCACAGATGACCTGACAACAATACAATTCACAAAGACCATCATTTGACCCTTACAACGAAAGTGACACTTAAACACCAATCATATTACAAGTCCACTTCATAACCAGCTGTAGTGTTAGCCCATAGGGACCATTCCATTCTTAACCAACTTAAATAGGTTGTTTTATGTGTTGTTGCTATGGCAATTTTGGGCTTAAATGGGCCTCCTCTCGTTCTCTATTTAAGCTTATTTTTAACCAACAATTATGCAAAAAAAAAAGTAATTTATTAATTTATTTTATTTTAATAATTTTTATTAAAAATTAATATATTTATTAATTAACTAATTAGTTTAAATTAATTTAAAAATTAGTTAATTTTTATTTAATAATTTTATTTAAGATTTAACTTTTTTTATAGATAAGAACAATTTTCTTTAATTATATTTTAAATTCTTCAATTTTAGTTAATGTTTAATTAATTTTATGATAATTTAATACCGATTAAACTTTTAAATCTTAATTTTTATATCAATTTAATTTTTGATTTAATTTTTAATATATATATATACTTTTTTTTAATTACCATTTTGTTGTCACACATTTAACTCACTTCCGAAGAGTTTGGGGCCCAAACCCTAAACGTACACCGCAGTTCTATTAACCGTACGTACGTTGGTGTCTGTAAAACTAACGACCCTTTAACCTACTCATGTACTATCTTATCTTATCTTGATATTTCAGGTTGAAGGACAATCGGTAATAATTTGTAGTGATATGAATCTTTCCCCCGTGATATTTGAAGTATCAATCTTTCACGTGGGCTATTACTGCTGGTCCAACTCTTTCGGTCTATCTCATTTGTATATTTATGTAAGATGTAATAATTGCTGCCTAAGGGACCTACCCAGTTCGAGCGGAGATTAGTCTGAGAGTGGATAACTTAAAGGTATTTTCTTATAGTTGAGACCCTCTTAGGACACGTCGTGAGCAACCAAAAAATAATAAATGAGAAGTTAGCCCCTCTCTTCAGGTCTCATAAAACTTGTGAAAAACGGGTTTTTAAGCACATGGAGTCCAATTCAAGTCAATTTTTACCTAAAAACAAAAAATTTGAGCTTGTAAGTATGAAATATCTCTTCTCAAAGCCTAAGCCATCAATCCTAAGATGTTCCAACAAGACAAAAACTTTTATTAATTTATTTAATTTAATTTTCTATTTTTCTTATTTATTAAGTACTATTATTTATTTATGCATTTTATTATTATTATATCCATTTATTTTTTTATGTGGGTCACTAGAAAATAAACTCTTTCTAGTTAAGGATAAAATTACGTACTACTGGATCTTTCTAAATCTCACGTATCAACAAGATTGTTATTGAATTGTTGTTGTTGTTTTATTTTTAATATTTTAATGTACTAATAATACAAAATTCTTTGATATAATATGAAAACATACAGAGCAATTTTATACCATTTTTTAATTCGATCTATTATTTATAGTAGAAATAACCAATCTTAAATTACACAAACTTTTGAATTTTTTTAATTTGGTACTTAAACTTTAAAATTTTCAATTGAGTGTCCAACTTTTCAAAGCCTCGATAATTTAATTTAAAGGGATAAGTTTTACTGATATGACTAATAGATGAACATTCACGTGATATTTAATAGATATGTCACATCATAAAAATAACCGTTTGAATTATATTATTAAGGATTTAAATTTTTAATTTTTAATTACTTGATTAAAATTTTAAAAACTTTGACACTAAATTTAAAAAAATTAAAAGTTATATACTTATGAATATGTTATCCCTTTATATTATTATATACAATTCAAATTTTACATCCTTTGGATGAGTAATGAAATCTCAAAACCATTTTAAGAAATGCCCTCCGCATAAGAACTCTCATTCATTTATTTCATTTAACCCTTTAATTTTTCTTAATTTATAAATATAATTTAGTTTCTTTTAATATTTTAGTGTATTGATTATATAAAATTTGATAAATTAAATTTGCACCAATTTTTAATTCCATCTTATATTCATAGAATTATAAAGTCAAAATTTACCAAAAAACCAGAAATTTTGAGTTTCTAAATATCTCTTCTCAAAGCCTAAGCCACCAATTTGTCATTGCCCAAAGCTGCCTTTTATCCCACAACCAATGTCCAAAAGATAAAGACTCCCTATCTCACAACCACTTTAAGAAATGCTCATAACACCTTTTTTTAATTTATAAATCTATTTTGAGCTTGTAAATATCTCTTTTCAAAGCCTAAGACACCAATTTGTCATTGCTCAAAGATGCCAAAGGATGTCCTATCTCACAACCATTTTAAGGAATACCCACGGGACAAAAACTCTCCAAATTCATACCCACAACTCTCATCATGGAAAAGGGTTTCTTCTTTATTATGTTTTCCCACCATCAACTCAACCATTGAAAGTTTGATACTTTTTGCAATGAAAACGTGTTTTATAACAACTCTTATCTTAACTATAATTGGAAAGACACCGCCATTATGTTTAAAAGATGTTGATGGACTTTGCCAAAGATGGATGTTAGGAGGAGAAAAATATCACCAAGAGACAGAGATAGTTATCTCTGTGCAATAGTAATCGCTTCACTTTATACTTCAGAGGGGATGTTTAGCTAACACGATGACTTTATTCTCTAGTTCTTTGATTGGTTTTGTCAATAGTTTGGCATTTTCTTGTTGCTTGTATTTGGTGGGAACATTAGTTATTGATCCAAAAGGTAATTGCTTATTGCACTCATCATGATAAAAAGTACACTAATTTTGTTTTAAATGACTTATAAATCAAAATAATCAATTGTCAATTTTATGAATCCCGACTTTTTGGCACGATTATTCTAATACGTCATCGTGAAATTATCCTGAATCAAGATCTTTTTGTTCAATCTTGTTATAGTTTTGTCAAGATAATAACTCTTTTTAATTTTACTTTGAATTAGTTAGAAAATCCAAAATCTTTTAGTTTGAGTACAAGATTAGATATAGTAATTAATTAGGCGCATTCAAGAATTAATTTTAATAAATTTGAAAAAAATATTGTATTAAAAAGTAAATTCTATAAAATTCAATATACATCTATTTACTTAAATTTGATTGTTGAATGCTCCAAATTAATTTTCTTAATTTATACAATGCACGAGTTTAATTATTTATTTGTACAAACTTGTAGATGTGTGAAATAATTAGTAAAACTTACCTTAACTTTAATTTATATTAATATATTATGCACTTAGTAAGGTGCATTCTAATGTATCTTAAGGTAATTTTTAAATAGGTCTTGATTTTTTAAATAATATTGATATAGGTAGGCACAATAGGAGATTGAGGTTTTATAATTAGAAATAATTCGAATATAAATATGAAATCTAATCTATTTCATATGAAAATTGCATTAAAAATAAGGCATGGAAGTGGAGCCATCAATATGTTAAGCTTTAGTTTTAAGTTATCTTTTGTATATAGTAAGCTTTAGTTGCTAATTTCAAATTGATCGAAAACAATCTCTTTATAATGTAGAGTATGGTTTTATGTGCAGTTAGGCTTACCTAGATTTCGTATTTAAGTGAGTTTCTTAATTGGAATTGATTTAAATCATGTTACTTTTTTATTTGTAATCAACGTCACTCAATATGAAACTTGTTGATACACGAGATCTATAAAAGGTTTAGTATTACGCAACCTTATCCCTAACTAATGAAGATGTTATTTCCGATACTCATTTATTTGTAATATAATTAAAATATGATTTAGATTAATATATGATTACATTGCGATTCATACACACAATCATGTCTCAACTCTATAAATTTACATGTCAAAATTATTTTATATTAAATGTATTTATATTGTTTTTTAGTATGTATTTAAATCAACAATTTAAATTCAATTAATAGATTTAATATAAATAATTATTTAAAAATCTAATTTTAAATTTTCCAAAACTTTAAATTTTTGACAACCTTAAAAAGTTTAAATTTAGATCTCAAAATTTGAAAATTCCTACATGCTGAAAAAAACTTAAGGACAAAAAATATGATAAGATATGACATTCAAAGTTGTAACTTTTGCAAGATTCCAACTTGTACTTTCTTTATTTGTATTTTTAAAGTGTAAAACTCTTGTATAAAAAAAATTAAAACGCCAAAATTATAGAGCTGCAATTATTTTTGTTAGGTGACAAATTTTAAAAATGGACAAATATCCAGCTTATGAAGTTATGTATCAATTGTAAAGGTGCTCTGTGATAGTAGTACAAGATCTATACATGAAGATTTTTATTTGCAGACAATCATCTTTAAGGGGGAGACAAAGAGTTGGGACTGATAGACTCATAGACTCTCTTTTATCACAAGTCTCCAACCTAAAGTGGTCCCATTCCTAACACTAATGGTGTGTTTGGTTTAAAGGAATAGCTATTCTATTCCATAATTATTCCTAACATATTACTAATCCTATGTTTGATTAGAAACTAAATCCAGAATAGCTATTCATTAGGAACATCTATTCTTAAATTTTGAGGAATACATAAAACTCACCTC
>JANSVB020000003.1:99216-136742 GCA_025504935.2 Erythroxylum haughtii
GCACGCCTTTTACCATTGAGCCAATGGCTCAATGGTAAGAGGCGTGCACTTAAAGTGCAACAAAACCTTGAGGTCTTCGGTTCGAGTCGTGGCTCACCCATGAACCAAAGAGGACAATACCTGGCGTGATGGCGGTAGAGGTCGGGCTTTACAAGAACGGAATTCTAACAACAATCAATTCAATTCCATCTCTTCTCTGATTCAGCAAGATTCTTCAAAGAATGCTACTTGGTTCAATGCTTTAGAAAAGAAAATGGAGTAATGGTAGATAATAGTTGAAATCATTAACTCTTTTGTCACTCAATTGTCCAACAACATGAGTGAAAATCAAGCAAGAAGCAGTGGAACCATTCCTTCAAATACTGTGATGAACCCAAAAGGTTTAAATTGAATTGCCCTCCGAAGTGGGAAGCAAGTGACTTTCAATCCCCAGGAGGAAGAAGAATGTGATGAGGAGAATGATAGTGAAGAATTGCCCTTTCTACAAAACAACATCAAGAAATCCGAGAGCTCCAAGGAGAAATCACTTTTGAATGAAAGTAAGTCTGAATCAAAGAACAAATGAGCTACTTCAGAGAGGTACAAGGAAAAATCACCAACATATGAGCATGGGGAATCAAACAAGCATAGTGCCAATGAAGCCAAAGGTAAGGAGGTAAATCTTCAAGAGCTTCCTTTTCCTAATTCATATTTGATGGGCAAGTGAATTGAAGTAAATCACACATTAATGTTGAACTCACGAAGAACACAAGAAGGGGGGTTGAATTGTGTAATCTTATCGTGAATACACAAAACCTTTGATAATCTCTTAAAAAAGAAACTTTTTTAAGTATTAAGTTAATATCAAATAGGTACTTAGTTAAATCGCAAATAACTTGTATAAACTTGTAAATGAACAAGAGTATTTAAGAGTAAAGAGTTAGAAGATAGACGATTCGACTTTTATATTGGTTCACCACAAACCTTGGGCTACGTCTAGTCCTCAGAATCCTTCTGAGTTTTCACTATACTTCGTCAAAGATACAAGTATTCTTTCCTCCCTTCTAGAGCCTCTTCAGGTCTCTTACACTGAGTATTTTTTTCTAGCTATCTTAGCCTCTCCAGACTCTTAGCCTTTTCTTTCTCTCACTAGAAGGATATTGCGACCTTTTGTTACTGTAATGTTAGCTCTCGTATATGGCACATAATTTTTTGTACATAAACGCTTGTAAGCAAAAGGTTGTTCAGTCTTCGACTACAACTAGTATTTATAGCCTAAGTCTTCAACTGCTTCTTGAATCTTGATAACTGCTTCTTGCTTCTTGTTTCTTGCTTCTTGCTTCTTGTAGAAACTATTATTATATTGAGTTCTGTAACTAACTCAACTTGCTTCTTCCTAGTTTTTGAACTTCTTCTGAGTTATGAAACTTCTTCTGAGTTTTCGAACTTCTTCTGTGTTTTGAAAATGCTTCTGTGTTTCGGAACTTCTTTTGTGTTTTGAAACTCCTTCTATGTTTCGCAACTTCTTCTGTGTTTTGAAACTCCTTCTTTGTTTCGCAACTTCTTCTGTGTTTTGAAACTGCTTCTATGTTTCGCAACTTCTTCTGTATTTTGAATCTTCTTCTGTGTTTCGCAACTTCTTCTGTGTTTTGAAACTTCTTCTGTGTTTCGTCTACTGCACACTTAACACACACATCAAAACAATTCATTTATTTCAAATATTATTATTATTTGATTATCAACAAAATTATTAAACGTGAAGTCATTTTTACTTAATATGGGGTGCTACAATAATGTAAGTTCAATTATGATAGTTCTCCACTATTAGTAATTGATTCAATTAATGACATACGAAAATTATTTTTCAATATGTTAACTTGACCAACGGTTTTCTGAGTCAATACTAATTGAGAGCAATGAAATATTCTCTTTAATCACATTAGAGTGATGAACCATATACTAATAACTCAACTACCTCTATATAGTTCATTCTAAATCCAATAACTACCAACTGAATTATCCTTGATTATAGTAGGTCATAAGTAGTATCAAAATATAGTAATCTTTGTATGAGATAACTTTGGGGATCTTAAGTCAAAGTCACGTATATAATGACCGAATGAGAATTTTTATAGACATACAAGTAATGTTTCAAATGGAATTCTCATCTAGGGTCAGATCAGTGAACTTGTTCTTTGATAAGAACTAAAATGATTGTTGAAGTATCTCCCTACTTTATTCTATAAGATCAATTACTTCCTTTAAATAAAGAAACATAACATGTACTAGTCTTTTTATGCTCTATTAATGTCAACTTTTATTAAAAGAATGATTAAAAATAATTTATAGACAATACATAGATGAAATATGATTCTCATAATAATAATATCATCATAGTTTTATTTGAAATATGCATTTATCCTATGAACTTTATCATATACATCTAAATATGTATAAGATAAAGAATGTCTTAAAATAATGATGTCACTAAACAACAATAAACTAATTGAATGTAAGATATAAACCAACACAATCATAGTCATTTTGACAAACCAAATGGTTGCATGGGATGGGATCCGATCCCAACTGTAGTAGAATAATTACAAAAATATTTTATTTTGATTTTTCAAAAACCAAGATCATTTTAAGTTTATAAAATGATTAACAAATAAATCATAATAAAGCGTGAATTTTAGTTCGTACCTTATTTCGAAACTTGTTCATATGCTTGTCATATCCTTTGAATTGTTGTTGGAATTGATCCATCTTAACTATTATAGTAACACAAGTGTATAGTCTCTAATAGTATCTATAGAACAAGTTGAGAGAGCTATATAACTGTTACAGAGATGGTTAAGTAACAAGTGCTAGCTCTATTAAAGCTTAAGCTTATTTATAAGTTTTGAACATTTTAATAATTTAATTGAAATTTAATTCTATTTCAATTAAACTTTAATTAGAATTACAAATAATTCTAATCCTTATTTATTAAATTTCCCATATTTAATTATAAAGTTTCTCAAAATTTACAATTAAGTCCAACTTGATTAAAATATATTTATTGTCTTCAATTCATTCTTTATGTGAGACCTATTAGGTTCTCAACTATATCGGCAATGATTATAAATTATAATTTTAATTCATAATTAGAATTAGATAAATTAAAACTTATAATCATTGATCAGGATTGGTGTCTAGCAATACATCATGACCCCTCAAATATTTAGGAACGTCAAAGTGGTTTTGACTAACTTTTCGTGTATGATTTTTTCTTATAATTCAATCCTTTCATTATATGATGTTTCGATTAGACATAGAGTATGAAATTAATGTCTACTCTATTTTAAGTCCAATCATATTAGTTCTCCGCTATTGACTATTGATTCAATTAATGATATTTGTAAACTATTTACAAAATGTCATTCTACGTTGGCCAAAGATTTCCGGAATCAATATTAATCGAAAACAACAAAACATTCTCCCTAATTACTTTAGGGTAATGAATCCTATCTTGATCACTCAACTACCTCCATATAGTCTATGTTATATCTAATGACAACTAATTGATCTACCCATAATTAGAATAAATCATAAGTAGTATCAAAATATAACAATTCCTACATAAGATAACTTTGGAGATCTTAAACCAAAGGATCACTTATACAATCATCATAATGAGAATTTTCATAGACATACAAGTAATATTCCAAATGAATTTTTCATATAGGATCACTTCGGTGAACTTGTTCTCTAGCAAACACCCACACCGTTTTTTAAGTATCTCCATAGTTTAGCCTATAAGATCGACTACTTCCTTCATAAGAAAAAAATAGCATGTGCTAATCTTTTTATATTCTATTAATGTCTAGTCTTAATAGAACAATGACTAGGAACAATTTAGGGATAATACATAAATTTGATATGAATCTCATAATTATAATATCATTATAATTTCATTTGCAATGTATAATTATCCTATGGACTTTATCATATACATCTAAACATGTACAAGATAAAGAATGCCTTTAAATTATTTAGTCATTAAACTACAACCAATTGATTGGTTGTAGGGTATAAACTAACAATCTCCCACTTGCACTAAGTCAATTGTTTAAGTATCTTATATCATTTTGCTATATGATGATTATACTATTGCTGGGACAGTGGCTTAATAAGAGAAGTTGTATCTGTCGTATGTTATCTAGTTTCATTTTATGGAAATAGTTGGTCTTTAAGATTTGAGATGATTCCAGGTGTAAGTTTTTGACCTATTAATGTTAAAGCCTCATAACTTTTTTCAATATAGATTGGGCTATCTTGAGAAGCAGACTATCTGCCAAAGAATTTTACAAAAAGATTATAATCATGATAAGTCGATAACTAAGCTTCTCTTGATCTATATGATTGTAATGTGATGTTTTACGTTAAATAATGGGTTCTAAAGCCATATAGGTAATTCAGAACATTTATATACGATGGATAGTTAGAGCATATTGGTGATGGTATTGTTGGTTAGATGCCAGGAACTCTCCAAGAACTTCACTCTTAGGATCATAATCCAATTCCTCCTATAGGAATCATTCCTTCTGGGACTTGAAATGATCATTCGAGAAGTTTTGGTTAGGTAAGCTTCTTATTTAGATGAATTTCCATTGTGATAGCTGGCTTTTCTAATTTGGACAGAACTTTTACGATTTTTTTTAGGATGGTTCATTTCCTTCTGCTTGAAATCTGCCGTCAAAAGATCTCTTATGGAGCAATATCCAATCCTATGTGTTGTTTAGGTAGGTAAAATTTATACCTTTTTGCAAATTATTATTGAACTTGAAAAGCACAATGGGGAAGCTTATGTACCAATTCATACTAAGGATGATATATTTATTTGGATCTTTTTTTTGAAGTCGTTGAGCTTAATATATGGTCTGCTTCCCTTCTTGGTAACCATTTAATATGACAGAAATTTTTACCCCTTTTGATTTCAAGTCTCTTTATAGGGTATCTTTTAAATAACATTTCTTTACTTAAATTTGTTTTTCAACCTATTATCATGTATTTCCTTTTCATTTGTATAATGGTGATTTTTCGATTAGTTTTCCTTACAACTTCTTTTGGAAAATTTGATTAATTAATCCTTAAGAATATTCTCTTTTACAATTTTTATGTATGATGATTGCAATTTTGCACTGCTTTCTACTATACTAGAAAATTGTTTATCTTTTAACAATGACCAATGGTAATCGTTAAAGTTGTAGTTCAACTTTGGGTCTTATTTTAATTGTATGTCATGTCAAGTAGACTCTTTAATGATGCAATTGGAAAATTTTGGTGTCCCTGCCTTAGGAATAAGTTAATGATCCACCTTATTCCCTGCCATCCATTGAATTTTTTTCCCTTGAAGAGTTTTATAAGGAAAACCATATCAACATTTTCAAATTTCAAGTAACTACTGTGTTTGATTTTCATTTTGATATTGAATGTTGACAATTGCTATAAACTATAGGTATTGAATGTTGAGGGCAAGGTGCATAAGAAAATGAAATGCTATAAAGGAGTCTTTTACAATTACTTTAATGTGGTTATGTATTATTAACTCTGAAGATGGTGATTAAATTGAGTACATATTGTACCAACTCAGTGCTTTTAGGATTCTTGTGTTTCTTAAGGTCTGAACTATTATCATTTTAATAATAAATGTCAAACCATAAATTGTAGCAAAGATCTCTATTCCAGTAGATTTAGTTCCATCATAATTTTTTTTATTTTTACCATTATGATATGTGTTTTATTTGTGGAACTAGTTGGCTGTGTAATTTTCTAGGGTGTTGTTAATGTATGTTATTGGCCAAACATGAATCATGACATTAAAGAAACTTCTAAAAAGTAGGCCATATGTGAATCTCTTGAATACTAGAATAAGATTTCTACAAATAAGAGCCTTTTATATTTAGTTAAAGATCATATTACTAGTAGAATAAGAGTTCTAAGAACTTTTCTATATATATATATAGACACACACACACACACACACACTCAACCATTCAATAAAAATACTAAAAATTTTCCTTTGCCTATCATGTAGGCCCAAATCTTTTCCCTACTAACAGTGACCTCTTTTTTATAAGTAATTACATTTTATGACATGTATTTCATTGCTATTAGACTTGTTATGTCTATGAAATGATAAAACATGGCACAATATATTTGGCTACATTTTTTGAAAATGTTATAATAATAGAATTTTTACATTTTATTTGCCCATTATAAAGTAAGTTTACATTTATTAGCTACACATTTATAGTATTCTTGGTATGAAAATAATTCATAACTAATAATATTAATTTGTCTAAGATTCGAGAAAACATCACCTAAAATGTTTCGTGACAGATAATTGGCAACATTTTGGGTGATGATTGGATAACATTGGTTGATGCTTTCTATGCTTATAAGAAATTATCAATGTTAAGAACTGCAAGTGCATCACGTAGCAGTAGTTAGCAAAGGCAAGTATAGGTTGATCCCACAAGGATTATAAGTACTCATAATTACCCTTTTCTACTATCTAATTGTCGAATCAGATTGTGGATTTAATTAAAAATTAAACTACACAACTAAAATAAGATTTAAACAATAATGAACTAAGAGCAAGGAAATTATTGCATATTCATTACATTTAGGCACTAAACAAATTTTAACTCCTACTCATACAAAACAAAACCAAAGATAAATATGCAAAAGAACAATTAGAATACAAAAAACTGTAAGTCTAAATCTCCCTTTTTCTTCTAATGGATATTCTTACAAGTTGGATTGGATATTGTTATCTATCGGGTCTTTTGATGTATTCTTCGTGTTTTCCTCATGTCTTACAACTCAAAATTACTTAAAAACTTGTCTCCCCCTATTTTGCCTTCGTTCACATCCCTTTATAGTAAAAACTAAGGTATCTAAGATATATACGGTCAATATATACGAGCGTGTAAGCAACAATGTATCTCCAAAATCACTTAAATTCATGATTTTACACAAGCATGGAGACTTACAATAGCAAAATACACAACTGTGTATATCAACATACATTGGCGTTTAGCTTCACATAACTAGAACCAAAATTCTTCAAATCTTCACACTTTTACAAAGATTTACACAATTATTGTACACAGTCATGTAAGTTCAAATTGCTTCAAAACCTCATTTCATGCCACAATTTCATCCTAATTCTTCTTCTTTTGGTCTAAGAAGGCAATTATCACCTACAAATGCACTTAAAACGAATTACTTACTAAAAATATTATAAAACTATTAAATAACAAGTAAAACATATTAAATATGGGTATATAATTGTAGTCAGCTAAGCATTTATCAAGCATCCCGTACTTAAGCTTTTGCTTGTCCTTAAGAAAATCATAATATAAATTATTAATCTTACAAATATCCATCCCTTATTAATCTCAACCTGTCCATCCACACTCTAGATCATCTTATCATATTAATCAAATTAACATACAATTAGATTCAAATTATCCTAAAATTAATCTTTATAAGTCAATATCAATAATAATTATTAATTTTTTAATTTTTTAATTAATTTATATGAAACATACAATTTTCTAATTATTGTTTATTTATAAAAGGTATTTAACAAATGATTATTTATTTAAATATATAATTAAATCATTTAATATATGTAATTAAGTTAAGAGAATTAAATGTTTAAATTTTTATATTGTTCATTGTTCTCATTGGAAATAATATTACAAATATTAATTTTATCTTATGAGTAGCAATTTAGCAAATACACATTCATCATCTGATTAGTAGAAAATAGTATGTGCATTTATGAGAGAATACACATTATTTAACATAATGTGAAATAGTAAGTGTTTAAATCATTTTTACGATGTGTATCATTATAAACACAAGTCATTTTTGTAATGCATGTTATTATAAAGAAAATGTAAGATACAGTCTATCTAGAATTTGAATATGTTTATAATCAAATATTTAATTTGTATAGTATGTAATGATATTATATACAAAAAATGTATTTTTGAATATGAAATTATTAGTTTAATTTTGACATATGTCTTTATTTATTTTTTGGATAAATAAAGAAGAGTTCAAGTACTCCTAACAATTTAGCAGTTTCAGGAAGATTTAATAGTCCAACTTGGACTCATGCTATATTGGTTCCTGAAATGAAGAACTATAACATTTATGTATATTGTAATAAGCATTTGAAAGATGGGAGAATCACTAGATTAAAGAAGTATTTAGTTGGGATCAAAGTTGAAGTATAGTCTTATAGAAAAGTGAGTTATGACATGAAATGACAAATGAAGACTCTACTTGAAGAGTATTAACATAAAAAGGATAGAAGGCAAAGGCTAAACTATGAAATTAGTTGTGGAAATTTGTTTTCTACCTAACAAGATGGAAATGTTGCACATGATATGAGAAAAAGAAAAAGACAAGTGTTTAACTTTTTTGCAACAGAAAACAACTCTTAAAGCCCAATCTAAATAAGCATTTAGTTGAGGGATTATTTGTTTATATTAATTGTGGTTATTATTTATATGTTAAACATGTTAAATATAATATTAATATAAATTAATAGATTGCTATTATTTCAAAATTTTTATTATTATGATTTTTGGAGATAGAATTAACCTAAAATTATAAATTATACGATACAATATATTAATGGACTATTTTACAATTTAAAAAAATTTAAAAACTATTTTATAAATTTTAAAAATTACTTGAGAGGATCAGTACTGGTACAATACTGTACCATAATCAAATCTAATATTGGTGTCGCTAGGTTATTTATAAAACTGCTTTAGGAAGATTTAATTTTACTCTCTATGTTTGGGTCAGGAAAGGCTTTTATGTTGCTTGTTTTTTTCTTGTCCGATACTAACAAGGTGTTTGGTTCACCCGCTAGAATAGTTATTCTTAGGAATATAATAGAAGATGAATGAAATAAAATATGTATTACTTACTTTGGTTTATTCCTAAGAATTTCTAATGATGACGTATGCCAATGTTTAATTTGAAAATATAAATTTAAAACTACAGAAGAATAACTAATAAAAAGATCAAAATATCTATTATAGTCCCTCCTAATTATATTCTTCTTATTATTGTTATTAACTTTATTCTTCTTCTTCTTCTTCTTCTTCTTCTTCTTATGATTATTTTTTTAATTTTTTTATAATAATTATTATTTTTGTTGTTATTTTTTTTATCATTATCATCAACAACATCGTCATCATCATCATCATCATTATTCACCACTACCATTCCAGAAATAACTAAAGATAAGAGAGGGGTGTCTTTAGATATTATGTAAATTCAAGAATAACTAAACCTTAGGATTATCTATTCCGCATAATTTTTTCAACCAAATAAAATTAGATGAGGAATGGAATAGTCATTTCTCTCAACCAAACACCCCATAAGAGTTTTTCTATTTATGATATTCTACTCTACAGCGTACATTCATGATTAAAGAATACTTTGGTGTAATAATGAGTGTTTGTTCTTTTAGGAATTATGAAACATGTATGTTTGTGGTCTATATTGATTAAGAGATAACAATAATTTTCTAAATAAAAATAAACAAACAATAACGAAAATAAACAATATTTGGAGGTAAGACAATTAAAGAGAAGTTGACACAATAAAGATAATCAATATTTATGGTTTGTATTAAATTGGATATTCTAAAGATGTTAACAATTATCACTTATAATTCAAACAAGCTGGAGAATAACAATCAATCTAATACAAACACAATTTCCAATTTAGTTTAATTCTTGTAGTAATTTTTTTCTCACAAAAATTATCTTTTTATTATAAGATTTTTCAATATTATTGTTTATTATGTATAGATAATTCTGTATTTATTAACTTTTATTTAACAGTTAACAATTTAAAATCATATCCTAAATTCGTTAAACGTGTCTTTCACTATCGTATATCAAAATCATTAATTCATTATAAAGGCTCAATCCGAAACATCGGCTTTAATTGATTGAGGGCAAATTAGTTTGTTGACTAAGGTTCATGTTATATCAACGACACGATTATCATAAAGAATGATGAAGAAATAATTGATCTATTTAACAATACGAAGACCAGAGATTACATATGTATCTTTCTACACTTATTTATACAATAATCAAGATCTCATCTTAATTTTGCACATCTCCTTTTAGATCTATATAACAAAGCCCCCAGCCAGGGGTTATTTTTCCATCTCATTGACAATTGAAATTAAGTAGCTATTTTGATCTAGATTATGCTGATCTACTTGGGGATTGATAAATAAAGTTTGACCTTCTAGTAATTAAATTAAATTATAATTATAATTTCAATCAAACTTTAATTAGAAGTATAAATACTTTTAATTAAATACTAATTATGTTTAAATAAAATCTAATATTTAAGATTGGTCTTTATTATCAAATATCATATATTTGACCTTAAAGTTTATCAACTTTAAAATCAGGTTCAATTTAATTAAATCACATTTTCTCCCTTTAATCATTGTTTATATGTATCTCATTAGATTTATAATATGTTGGCAATTGATATTAAGTGTAATCATAAATCGTATTTAAAATTAGAAAAATTAAATACATTTAGTGTATCTTTAATTATCTAATTAAATAATTTATATTCAAATTAAGATTGGCATCAAACAACACAATTATCTTTAATTATCTAATTAAATAATTTATATTCAAATTAAGATTGGCATCAAACACCACATCATAACTATCCAAAGATTATAAATATCAAGTAGTTTTGACTATCCTTTTTGTATATTATATATAATTCAATCACTTTATCATACAGTATTTAAGTGAGTTATAAAGTATGAAATTAATATCTACTTTATTTAATTTTAATCATATTAGTTCTTTAACATTAGTAATTGATTCTTTTAATGACATTTAAAAACTTAAAAAAATCAATCTAACTTAATTAAGGATTTTTCAAATAAATGCTAATCGAGAATGATAAATATTTGCCTAATTATTTTAAGGTGACAAATCATATATTGATCACTTATCTACCTCTATGAATTCAATTTCATATCCAATAAATACTAATCAAATTATCTTTAACTTTGAAAAGTACTAAATAGTATCAAAACATAATAATCTTTGTACGAAATATCAAATCAAATGATCACTTATATAATTATCATAATAAGTATTTCATTGTTCCATATGAAATTCTCATGTCAGATTAGTTCAGTAAACTTGTTATCTAATATTCACTTACGTTTATTTAAATATCTCTACACTTTTGTCTATAAGATCATTACTTTTATAAGACTTATGTCAGTAAACTTGTTATCTAATATGCACTTACGTTTATTTAAATATCTCTACACTTTTGTCTATAAGATCATTACTTTTATAAGACTTGTGTGTTAACCACCGTAAACTTACCAAATTGTTGTGTGATAATCAAGCAGCTATGCATATTACTGCAAATCTAATATATTACAAGTGAATAAAACACGTTGAGTTGGATTGTCGCACTGCATATAAACAAATTCGAAGAAAAGAAATAAAGACAATCTATGCTCAAATGGAAAAGCAAGTTGTTGATATATCCAATGGGATAAGTAACTTTTCAGTTACATTAATGGTCTTGGATTGCATAAAATATTTTAAATCTAATGAATGAATTGCTTATTTTGATGAATGATTATGGCAAATTCATATAAGAAAAACTACAAAATAAATACAAAAATAAGTAAATATAAGAAAAGAGAAGCATATCAATTATGCATGTTCGTTTGGGTTAAGAGGAGCCCTCACGTATCTTTCTTTCCTAACATTAAAAGAAATTCTTTTAAAATCTTCTTTATCATAAGTAAAAATAAACTTTAAACATTTCGATTGCCCTCTCAACTGATATCTTAATCATTGAAATACAACTCAAGAACTCCTATCTTGATCAACAATGTACTAAATGCTCATATCATACTTATACACATATCAATATAATATCTTTAGTTAAGGCTATATTTAGTTGGACATAAGATTTTTAATAGAATGGAATGATTTATAATGAAATAGAGTGCAAATAGATATAATATAATATAGTGAAATATTGTTTGAAAGATTGGTGGAATGAAATATAATGTATGCATAATAATAATGAATGACTATTCTATCTTTGATAGAATAAAACATATATTAATAGATATAAAACATAGGGTTGAAGTTATAATTGGTATTATAATTATTGAGGGTATATTAGGTATTAAATATTCGTAGCTTAATATTTGTAAATACCCACAAACTTAATATTTATAGAAAAATTTATCATCAAATTAAGATTATATTTGATCGTCTTTTTATTTCAAACAGAGTTGTACTATACCTTAAAGCTTTAAAACATCAAATTATAAATCTATTTTGTTGTATAAACTCTTCCTAATTCTTACTTCTTGTGGATTTAAAAATTTTATACGAGAGACACGTATCTCTTTCTTGATAGTATTGTTTCTATTTTCGCTTTTCTATGGTTAATCCCTGATGCATTCCCAGAGAAGCATAACACTATTTGGGAAGGTCCCATACGATCGATGGGCTAAGATTTTCATTAACTAGGAATGCGCCATCACGAATAATCCACAGAGTGCCTTTATCAAGACGATTCGCACCCACGTGTGGCCCATTATCTTTAGGCTAAGTTGGAGTAAAGATTGTCTGCATCTTTCTTTCTTCCTTTTTTATGTAAAGGTAGAGAGGTACAAACCTATCTAATAAAAATTCAAACAAGTTATTAACACTTTAATATTAGTATTTCCTGATTAAAAATTTTTAAAATTCATAATTTTACATAAGAATTTATGTACGTTTTAATATAACTATAAAACTTGTTTTTGTATGTTTTGCTTTTCATTATTAGTCCCAAGTTGCCATCCCTCGTATTTGCTATTGCACCCAAATCAATTACATAAAGCCCTAATTTTTTTAAAAATTCTATTAGCTAATTTTTTTTGTTTCTATTTCTATTCTTGTTTTTAAATTTAGTAAAAAAAAACATGCTTGTTTGAATTTTTATTTTTGGTTTATGATTTTGGTTTCTTCCAATTTTCAAATTTATGAAAATTATAAAAATTATATTTTTTTATGTTTCTATTTTTTCAGAATTTGATTTATTATAAAATAAATAAAAATATTAATTAATATATTAATTTTTAATAAAAATTATGAAAATTTTAATTTAATATTATATAATTAATTAATTAAAATGAATTATTAATAAGAATTATGAGTAATTTAATTTTACTTAATAATTTTATTAAAAAATTTATTTAAATTGTATAAATTTCAAATAAGATATGATTTAATAATTAAAATATATTTGAAATAATTATTAATTTTAAATAAAAAATTTAAAATATTTATTTTAATAAAAAAGAATAATTTTATTAATATTTTTTGAAAAGTAAAATGGGATTAATAGATAAATAATGAAAAAAATTACAGGAAAATTTATTAATGATTTATTAACAAAGATTATATAAGAGATTAATATAAATTTATTTAATTAAACATAATTTATTTTTAAAATTTATCTAATATGTAATTATTATCGATGTCATCAATAACAAAAAAAAAAAGATTTTTATGTTGGTATAAAAAGACATTTATACCAATATAAATTATAATTTAACGGCATAATGTTGAAGGTTTAAAGCCAATGATTTTTAACGGCAGTGTAAGCGGCACTAAAACCCCGAAGGCCAATGATTTTTAACGGGATGCTGGGGCACAATCATCATTTGTATCAGGTTCCAATTAGCTGCTCTGACTTTATTAACATTATTTTATGCCCACACTTGAGTCCCAGTGAAATCAGCCAAAGGAGGTGGGGGCAGGTTGCAGGTCTCCTGAGTCTTCAGTTTGGTGATGGCTATTAAATTTATTTCAGTTCTTACCCTTAAAAAAATAAGTGCTAATTAACAATATATTTGTACTCATTTCTTTTTTCAGAAACAGAATAAAAAAATTGGAACCCTACAGCAAACTGTAACTCAATTCTGAATCCTCACAGCAAAAGAACCTCTTTCCTTTTTCTTTGCACCTCTTAAGATTTGTAGCTGTTAAGAAGTCTAATATTTAACAGCTGTGCCTTGCCACGCCTTTCATGTTTCATGCCCTATGCATGAAACATAATTGAATCCATTTGTCTCCATCCTCCAGCCATGAGCATGACCCAACTTATTAGGACTCTTTTCCTAAATTTCCAAAATTTGGCCTCTCTTTGCTTCCCTTTCCAACCCTCATGGTCTTTTCGGGCATTTCACTCAGCTACCATACAACTTAAAGCACACCTATTTAACAAAACCAAACAGTTTCTTGTGTGTGAAAAAAAAAAAGGGAAAAAAAATGCCAACCGGGGATTGCTTTTATAGCTACAGTTCGCATGGTCTGTTCAGCTTCCTCCTTTTGGTATGAGGGGTGTTTTGCGAGGAATTTACACATGACCCTACAGTTGTGTCATCACTTCTATAGCTCAAGCATGCAGCAGCATCCAACACTCCTATTGGACTTTGGGGCACTGATGAGAGTGAAGCACTTGTACTCTTTGCATTCCCATTAATCAATGACAAATCACCAATCAATTTAATACACTTCACCACTCTCTCCTGCAAATAACATGTTTCATGTCTTAATTATCTGAAATTGGGGTAAATAAGAATTTCCCTTTTTTTATTTATTTCCTCTAGTTTTGGACCACAAAGGCATCAACTCTACCTTTTCTACTCCTCCGGGAAGACGAGATAGTGCTTGCTCAACGTCCACTGTTCTATTTTCCATCACAACAGCAATGGCTACTGCTGCTGCAATTTCAGATGGTCTAAATTCCAAGAAGTCAATCCCTGCATTCAATTCCCACCAACCAAAACCTCAAACACCAACTAGAGGAAATTATTGTAGATATTACATTGCCAAATTGCCAATCGCGTGTGTTTGGGATAAGTGAGAAAAGGACCTTTTATTGTGCCTAGTATGAGCTGGATTGATTGCAAGACCAAAGATGTAGTAGATGCGGTTTCATCATTATTGATCTTGTTAAGGAAATAGTCTATGAAGGAGAAAGGAGTAACTGCTTGCATCCTCCAACGTAAGGTACTGAGCACAAGAAGCTCCATTCTTTGTACAGTTCTTGTTTCAAACACGAACTTTGATTCACCCACCTGCCAGTATCATCAGCCATTGGAAACCATTAGACAATGAAGAAAGAACACTGGTTGGGTAAAAAAAAACAGAAGATTCACCTTAGACTTAACCTGCAAATCTAGAGATAATGGAACTTCAGTCTCCTCCATTTTTGCTGCAAGAGATAAACATGCCACTGCTAATAACTGCATCATCCAATCTTTGCCCTTCTGAGGTCACATACAGAAACATGGTAATTAGATGCATCACAATTTATATTGGTGCAACACAAGCCAGGTATTGCCTGATAGGCACCTAATGGACAAGGATCAGGGAACTTACAGGTAATTCATAGGCAGACAGAAACCTGTCCAAGTAGTTTATCGATAAATATGAACAAAGTGGTGCAAATCCGAAATAAGCATGAACCTGTTGAATCAAAACAGAACAATTAGCATTGACAAAACAAGCCTGAATGAAAAATCTCATATTGATTGCCGGTACTAGGCCAACTGATGAGACTGATTAAAAGCAACATCACACGCACGAACAACTTCATTAGATAGAGAAAAAGGGATAGAAAAAAAGACATCTTGAGATGCGATTAAGAAATTGAAATGGCCCATAAAAGGGGACCGAACCCACTTCAAACTAAGTGCATGTCAAAAAGAATACCAAACAAAAGGAACAACATACCACTACTCATTTCATTTTTCACCCCCCAAAGTACTAACAATATCAATAATAATAATAGTAAAGAGCACAAACTAACTCCATAGTAAGTCCCACAAGTTCATACCAATCAAAATGGAGATAACTAAACCCACAGAAGTCCCACAGGTTCATATCAATCAAAATGGAGATATTCCCCAACCATCTCCAAGCATCGGGCGCCAAAACTCTATTAGACCACTAAATGACCAATATCAAGATGAAGAAAACATGAGAAAGAGGGCAAAAAAAGGAAAGAAAAGAGAACCCAGTGAGACGAGGTCTCACATTCAGATTAAAAAGTGCTTCCATTTCTTTACACGATAACATAAATCCTAAGTATAAAGAAACTAATCAAACAACATATCCACAGATGAATCCCCCATAAGTACCTTCTGGGAAAATATGCGCACATCAGCCATTCATTTACACAGTATACATATATCTAAAACCCCAATAAAACCTATCAAACAAGGTGGAAAAGAAAAAAAGAACCCACCTTTCCAATCCAGTGAACAGCCTCTCCTCTTGCCCCCATGTCCAACTCTCCAGTCCTCAGCCTCCTAGAGTAATCAGCATTAGGCAGATGCTGGCACTCCTTCTCAATCATCAGAGCTACACACTCCTCACTCTGCAATGGCAGACCAGCATCTCTACCGTCACAGGCCCTGCTTTGATTGTACGGAAATCGACCGTTTTTATGGCGCCACGTGACCTCAAATTCCTCCGTCTCAACACCATGGTAGTCGGTATCATCGAGAATACAACTGTTGTCCTCCGCGCACAAAAGGCTCGAAACCGCACAGTCAAAACTCGATGCCATTGAAATGAAATCTCTCTGTAAAGCTTTCTCTTTTACGACTGATTTCAAGCGATTGAGTTCATATATAAGCAGGAAATGGCAATATAATCGTGGGTTGATTTCGTTTTACATGCGTGTGTATATGTATTGAAGATTTTCAGGTTGTGATAAGTAAAAGCAAAATATTTTCTGTATCAGAGAATGGAAGGAAGAACAAAGAATGATCTTTTTTATCAGATACAAACGAACAAAAAATCTATTGCATCACAGCCACTCCCTCCTTAGCTCTCACTCATATACAGGCGCTTGAGGGGTGAAAAGACTGCTCCAAGCATAAGCTTATGAAGAGAAATGAGTGCCCTTTTTTAGGGCAAAAGGCAGAGAGAGAGAGGGTGACAGAGATATTCAGGGGGGAAAATAGAGCAATTACAGGATGAATTTTGAAAGGCAGTAAACAAAAGTATTTGCGTGTATCTTGTCTGTACAAGGAAGTGTCCTAGGCACCCGTTGTCCATTGATGGAGGGCTTTGTAGCTTTTTTAACTTGGAATTTAGACCTAATTAATTGAATCATACTTAATTTCTTTTTTAGCCCCACTTCCTAATCCTCCCCTTAGATTTCCTTTAAATGCCCATTTGCTATTTAACACCTTTGCTTTTGTCAATGGAAACTTTTATGAGTATTAAATGTAGAATTTTTCTTCTTTCTTCTTTTGAGTTTAAAATCACTTTATATATATCAAATGAACCTTAACTTTGTCAAACGTCACCTTCAAAAAAAAAAAAAAAAACTGTGTCAAACGTTGTCATCTATGAATGGTTGGATGTAGCTTTTCAAGTGATCAAAAAAGGGAAATGAAACTAAAAAAATGATTTTATTCAATGGTCGTCAAAGGATAATTTCTATCATAGGAGTGTAGGATAAAATTAAAGAATTGAGAAATTAAAATTGGTAAGAGAATTACTCTTGCCCGCCAAAACTTGGAAGGAAAACTTGCCAAGGGACGCGTTGGTTTGTTTTAGCAATTATAGAAAGATATTAGGACAAGATCGTAATTGGAGATTTGTGAGAGTGACCAATGAGCGTTAACTGTGTCTTTTCTTTTCTTCCCGAGCTGACACTTGTCCTGTGATTCGCTGGCAACATCCGTTTCTCGCGGAAATTACGATTTCGGCTCCACTTTTTCTTCTTGGGTTTTGGCCTTTTCTATGTTTTTTGGCTTTTCTTTTCCTTTATCTGTAATTTTCATGTTCTAAGGTCTTTTTTGAGCAATAATACAGTCAAACACTTGTAATAATGCTCTATTGCATTAAAATCCAGTACAATGTGAATTTTTGTTTTAGGTACTCATCGACTTCGTTATTTTTATAATAGAAAAATTATTCTCAAGGGTAAGTTAATTATTAACATTTTATAATTTTCAAGTAACTTTTAATATTTAAATAAAGAGACAACAATCCAGTAAAAACTGACGTAATTTTTAAATAATTGTGTAAAAATAATCTTTAAATTTAGATGGATTGTGTAATAAATATATTTTGTTTAGAGAATAATTAGGTTATTTTATAATATTAAGGTATCTAAAACATTTTAAAATATGGCTAATAAGATTTCATTTAAGAATGATTGTTATGAGTTATTAAACCAAAATTTTGAAATTAAAGAAAATTTAATTAAAATATTAATGATTAATAGAATTCAATAAATAAATCCTTAATGGATTATAAAAATATATATTAATTATTTTATTTATTAATATTGTTATAATATAAACATTATATATATATATGTATTCATTTATAAAATGGAAATTGATATTATATATTAAATATATTCGATTCTTTTAATAAAAATAATAATATCTAGATATGATCAATAAATATAATATAATTTTATTAATAGTAAAAATAAAATGAAATATATTGGTTATTTATAAAATATAAAAATACGAATACATAATGATTGAAAACTTAATATAAGTCTTTCTTTATTATCATACAAAACTAATATATACTATGAACTAATATATTAATTTCTATAAGTAATGCTATTAAAATATGATGAATTAATAAAATTAACAAATGACACTCGTATGATTTGTTAATTACCAATAACTCCTTAGTAACATAACATAATTGTTTGTATGACAAAAGTTTGCAGAGTGTTTTTTATGTCAATAATTTTAATCAAAAAAAATAGCAAAAAGGGGCATATGTCTTCTTAACATAATGATTATAAGGGATTATCTTTAATAATTTTAAAATACATGAAAATTTTTAAAAATCAATAAAAATATGAGGTCTCATATATTTTTATTCTTTAGTGCATCTTATCTCAAGTTTTTAAGCATATTAATATGCAATTAATTAAACCAAATAGTTTATCAAAGTAGATTAATTGTGCATTGTAGATGAAACTTGTCATGTTCATTTTGTAAAAACTTGTTTTTATTTGTTAATTTATCTTTTTTTTAATCCTTTAATTGTTTATCCAAGATATACATGCCAAAAGTAACTTCGAATTTACCAATTAAGGGTTTACATCATCAATGTACGAGCCAATAGTCACAATCTATTTGGGAGCTTTAACTCGTCTCATTAAGAACTTTAACGGTGATTGAATTAATGCCCATCGATTACATTCGCATTTCTGTTAGGTGGGCTAATAAGTGATTTCTTAATAATCCATTAATAAGAATAAAATCGTTACACCTAGAAAATGATATGTCCATAATTATGAACATATTTTAAAATGTATTGATCCATTAAAATTGTTTTTTTTTTCGTTTTAGCTAATTTTTTAAAAACATGCTATCTCTCCATTTACTAATATGAAAACGGTTTCCTAAAATTAAATTACAAAATTTTGGAGGAAAATGTACTGGATAAGCTATACATCGAGTTATTAAATAAATCTACTAATCCTTAAAAAAGGTATAGTATTGGAACTTATGTCATTATATGCCCTTTAACTACTAGACTTCGTCATCTCTCTAAGTAAGCATTTGGCACCAAGTAGCTTAGCAGACCGAATATGCACAAGGGAAAGTAAGCTTCATGTTTTCAACAAGTATAAAGGTTCCGCTATATACATAGCATGTATTAATGTAAATATCGCATCCTCGTTACCCTGTACAGATATGAAATATCACATGCTTTACTATGCTTGGACTGTTTTATGCAGGCGAGTCGAATCTATAATTTTCGAGGATCAGAGAAAGGTCAAAGGCACGGATTGCATGTTTTTGTAGCTTGACAGGTGTCGCTGGTGGAACCCAAATGTCTACATTTCCTGTGACCGCAAAGGCCGTTCCGTAAAAATTATAAAAGAAAGAAAGGGGACATAGATTGAATGATGGAGAATTTGGAAATCTTCTCAAAATCATCCAAAATCTAATGGTGTGAAATTTGAAGGACGGTCTTTTCACTGGCCAAAAATAGATGCCCTTTAGCTCTCTTTTATTCCATACACTTTTGGGAGCGTCTCATCCCCCTACTTTATATTATAAATTTTAACAAAAGTGAAATCTATCAAGTACAAGTTTTCTTTAAGTATGGGCTAACACTGACTGCTTAGATTGAAACAAACTCTCTCCCGAAGTAATTAACAGTCTTGCATGGTTATTATGTCTATATAAGTAATCTTGATAAAGCCTATCTTTAGACCACGACCAGTAGCCAAGGACTTGTAATCGGTGTCCAACAATGGCCATAATTTTACTTGGGAATGGTGCCAAAGGAGAACGTTGTGTAGATCACCGATCTTGGCAAGTCAAGAGCAACCTTTTAGATGGTCACAGTCTAATGTTTTCAAAACCGTTCGGTCTAAATTGGCCTCATTAGATGCCCCTCGACTAGGTAAGGTTGTCTTTTATGGTCTTTGTCTACCAAGTCCTGGATCCGTTACATCGCCAACCCACTGGAGTCAACATCAGGTTCCTAATGATTTAGCTATTTCTTGTTCGAATTCAAGAGAAATGGAGTTGCCAAGATCAGTACAAGAGTAAAAGAGTGTCTATAAATGACCTTAAACGAGATGGTTTAATGCGGTGGCAGAGGGAAGATGAAACAAGTGGGTGACAAGAGACACTGCTTAAATGGTACAAGTGACGATCCCTACGTACGAATTTGGTACTCTGCAATAAAAATATATTATGAAATAACAGACCAACGACACTCATTATTACCAACAAGAAAACGGTAAAAACAAGACAAGAATATGGGGTTTAACTTAGGATGCTTTGTTTTCGGCATTCACGATCATGTTCATGTGCTTAAGAGTAGTTAAAAAAAGGAAAAGGAAATGAATTGAGGGAGTTCCTAAAGAGACTTTAGGGACACAAATTTCTAACCCTTTTCTGACCCTCATCCCATCTTTGAAATGCTCTTTTTCTTTGCTTTGAATTTTCAACTTTTGGTTCTCAAATTGCCACTTTTGCAGTTTTCACTATCAAAAATCCTATCTGACATTAAAAAAAAATAGAAACTAAGTATCCATTCTATACAAACTTAACTTTGCCCTGATGGGTGGTTTTTTGATGTCAGGTTCAAAAGATTAATATAGAGGCAGTCAGGAATAAAATATGGTGGAAGAAGCACGAGCAAGAGAGGGGCTTCTCCGTTTTCTTGGTCTAAAAAGTCAAGTCTTTGTTGGGGCGTTTGAGATTCGAGCTTTTACAGAGTGTCATTCACATCACACCCCACACTGCCACTGTTGTTTGCTTAGCTAATTTCTTTCTTTCTTTCTTTTTTTCCATTATTTTTTACTGTAAAAAATTAGAAACCCAAGACTAGTGTCATGTGTTCAGGGAATATGACCAGTGGCTTAAGTTTAACTCTCCACCACTCCGACCCTCCAATGTTGGACTCAAATCACTTTCCTCTCTCTCTCACACATACCAAAATATATTATTTACACCACCCACAGCTTTGGAATTCAGTTGAGATCTTGTCCCATTTCTTCTGTACCAATTCTGTCCCTTTTAATCTCATCTTTCATTTATGTAAGTCTCACATAATTAAAAGGTTAAGATTGAAAAGGACAGAGTTAGTACATAAGAAATAGTAACGAGGATCAAGTCCCTTTGGAATTAGAATGGATCTTCTTATACAGCGCAGTGTTCCTTACTGGGTTTTGGTTTTTACGTTAAGCCTAGTTGTTATTAATTACTTGATAGGGACTAAGCGTGCTTCTTTTGGTATTAATCTCAGAACTGACAAGTAACAATACATTGTATTAAATATGTAAAAATCTTGCATGTATGATAATGTTACCAGCATCAGTACGGCCAAATCTCAATGCTTATTTTGTTTCGCTAGACAACCATTGATCACTGATTAAGGAATTACTATATTCATATTATTTCTAAAATATTAATATTTCCAGAATATGATGCCTAATGGCATCGGTCAGTTAGACCAATCTAAAGCTCTAAACTATAGGTTATTTTAACCCCTTAAAAACTTAAGAACAGTCCTTGAGATTCACCACCCTGAATATTTTATCGAAATCTCTCAATACTTTAGGGGCTACCAGTAAAACAAAAAATTACACTAAAGATCATGAACTAGGCTTGTACGACTAGGTCATGTAAGGCATGTGCAACGAACACTTCCAACGCCGTGGTCCGCCACAGATAACCACCAGAACATCCGCCGTATCTTCAGTGTCTCCACTAATTAATTCCACCCCTTAATCATACTAAGAGTGAACATGACAAATTTTGAAATAATGGAAAATTTCCAACGTGGATTGGTATCCGATCCAAGCGTCCTAGTCTCTTGGTGCTATTTTAGTTTGGTGTTATTTGTCTTCAGCATTTTGGTCCCACTACACTTCAGTTCAGCTAGTGATTGACATGTAATTATTAAGTATTTTGTCAAGTTAAAGAAACGTTTTAGCTGGCAAACTCACCTGTACTTGATTAACTTATGCCTGTACGCTAGCTTGCATTGCATTTGAAAACAAAGGGTCCTTTTTTGTTCTGGTTGTAGGGTTTGAAATAAAGGGACAAATCCTTTGTCCCTGAATTTGTATACCAACTTTATCTTATTAGATCCAAACCATTTATTTGTGTGAGACCCATATAAATAAATAGCTTGGATCTAATAAAACAAGATTGGTATACAAATTTAAGTACAGAGGATTTCATGCCCTGAAATACAAATCCCCTAAGCCAATGAGCAAACCTGTACGAGAGAAGTACTTAATATAACGTCTAATCAATGGCTAGGAAATAGACAAACATCATATTTTTAGTTCTAAAGTTTAACATTATTTATTAATTTAAGTGCTCCAACTATTAATCGTTATAATTTATAAATAATGTTATATTGAAACTTTATTAATATTTTTAATAAATATTTTGTACATTATTCTCAAAAGAAAATTATAAACTCTATCAATATAATTTAACTACAATTAAAAGTGATGTGCGTGCTATCTTTTAAAATTCCTGTTAATGATATTAATAAAGTTTTAATGACAAGTAATTAACAAAGTTTAAAAACTAACTTAAAAGATTTAATAATTTGGAGGACTAAAATAAAAGACGACATTAAATTAAAATATTAAAAAGTATCTTTATACTTTTAATAATCAAACTAAAATGTTAATGTGAAAGTCAAAGACAATAGTTTACTAATAATCAACCAATTGAATGATAGATTAATAGACTTATTGATAGAGTCAATTATCATACTAATATATATGATTTTAAGCTGTATTTAATTTTTTAAATAAATATCTCCTTATATATTGTATAAATTAACAAGTATGAAAATGTTGCAACTTATATATAACTATCATTTAATTATTTTATTTTATATTCTAAAATTCAATCTCGTTATTTTTTATGGATAAAATAATTTACAAATTATATATTTTAGATAAATTATTTAACAAATTATGAATAATGTACAAATTTTCATATATTTTCATTTTTAACCGACGACCTTTTTAAAGACTAAAGTGAGTTACAATTACTCCTATCCGAATCCTAAACTCCTCGGTTGCTTCCTCCTCTTCATCATCATCACACCTAATTTAAAGTTTCGCAATGAAGCGGAGTTTGGGGAGGTCTGGTAGTACACAGTCTTACTCTTACATAATACAGAGGTTGTTTTCACTTGAATACATAAAATTTTTTGTTTCGATTATAGTGATTTAACTCTCTTCTATTAAATCTTATCTACATATTTATGTGGTTAATGAAACATGATAGAAATATCATAACCGAAACAGAGGATCTGTTACCTACTTGAACCATTCTTAGATATTCCTATTTTGTTATCAAATTATCATATGAGCTCTAGTACATACAACATTCAATAAATCAACCTGGAAATTTGTCCAAGTTTTCTTAATAATCACCTTAGCTTTGTTTGGTTGGGCTTATATCAGTAAAACTTTTGTTAGTAGAGCTTTTTTTTAGAATAATTTTTCAAAAAAGTCAATTGACTGTTTGATTGTCATTTGAAAAAGAGTTTTTTTGAAAGAGCTTTATATAATAAACTATTTAACAACATAAAAATAAAAAGTAATTTTAATTTTAACTATATTTTATTTTGTAATAAAAATTATTTATGCATATAGATGTTATTTAAAGTATACTAAACAAAATGCAAAGCACAATGTATTAATTATTATATAATTTTAAACCATATGAAACATAAATAAAAATATATCTAACCAAATCTTTTATATGAATTATAATATAAGTAAAATTAATATAAAAAATAAATATTAGAGAAGATGGGTTTGTAAGATAAACCTAAAGATGAGTTTGTGAATATTGTGAGAATTATGTCTAAAACATAAAGGCAAAAGAAGCTAAAAAATAGGCTCATTAATTGATTTAAAAATCTAATCGAGAGGTTTTTTTGAGAAACTCCAAATTTAAGTTTCTAAAAAAACTATATTTTAACTGTTAAAAAAGTCATATTTATTAAAAAATTATTTTTTTATTTTACATGCAAACAAGCCCACTATGCAGATCATACGCAGTCCGAGTGATGAGAGGATGGAAAATAACAATCAAGAAGGTGCCATATCAACCACCATGTCACGAAGCAACAAATTAAAGGGGCATCTAGTGATTCATATTTCTTTAAGTTCAGCAAGTTTGCCTTCGCAGTTCTTGTCTGCATTGGCTACCCATTTTCTATTTAAGCGTACTCGAACCGTATTCTAATTAATTACCTCATAGTCAGTCCAAATTATTTTTCTTAAGAGCCGTAATTAAAATTTTTGTTATCAGACTGAACATTTTTAAGCAGGTTGACCAATAAAATGAAATAAATTTGAGTTGGGACGTAATTGGTTTATGAACTATTATCCCTCCTCTTTTCCAAATTTTCTTAATCCAAGTAAGATTTGAATTATAGCGTATTGTCAAGATAATCATAATACTCGGTCAATGTGAAAAAGGGAGCATATTTTCCAAAGAAAGACGCACTAAACGTGCATTAGTAGTATGAAAGCATGCATATAAGTTGCAAAACGAAGGGGCGGTATCGTCTAAGCATTACAGCATCCACTAAGATTGATATCTTGATTACAACCCCAAAATTTCTAATGGTGTGTTTGGTTTAAAGGAATAGCTATTCTATTCCATAGTTATTCCTAACATATTACTAATCCTATGTTTGGTTAGAAACTAAATCCAGAATAGCTATTCATTAGGAACATCTATTCTTAAATTTTGAGGAATACATAAAACTCACCTCTACCTATCTTTAACTTTTCCAAGAATAGCTATTCCAATAGAAGACAACTTTATCCTTCTTACAATTAATAATAATAATAATAATAATAATATAAGATAATTAATTTTGTATAATAAAATTAATAATAATAATAATATTATTATTATTAATATTAATAATAAGAAGAATAATAATAACTAGAAAATTTATAACAATAATTAATAATAATAACAATAATTAATAATAACAATAATAATAATAATAATAATAATAATAATAAGCACAAAATTTATAATAATAATAAATAATAATAATAATAAGTTAATTAATTTCGTATAATAAATTTAATAATAAAAATTAATAATATTAATAATATTAATAATAATAAGAATTATAATAAATAGAAAATTTATAAGAATAATTAATAATAAAATAAAAATAATTAATAAAAATAATAAAAATATTAATAATAATAAGTACAAACTTTATAATAATAATAATAAATTAATATTAAGAATAATAATAATAAGTACAAAATTTAAAATAATTATTAAAAATTAATAATGATAATAATAATAATAATAAAATAATTAATTTTGTATAATAAAATAATAATATTAATAATAAGAAGAATAAGAATAAGTAGATAACAATAATTAATAATGACAATAATTAATAGTAGTAGTAGTAGTAGTGGTAGTAGTAGTAATAATAATAATGATAATAATGATAATAATAATAATAATAATAATAATAATAATAATAAATAATAATAAATAATAATAATATAATTAATTTTGTATAATAAAATTAATAATAAAAAATAATATTAATAATAATAAGAATAATAATAAGTAGAAAATTTATAATTATAATAATAATAATTATTATTATTATTATTCATGAGTTTAATAATATAATTAAGAATAAAAATTGATAATTTAATAATAAGTAGAAAATTTATAACAATATTTAATAATAAAGTGAATAATAATAATAATAATAATAATAATAATAATAATAATAATAATAATAATAATAATATAATGATAAGGACATTTTGGTCTTTTTGTTACTTATTCCTTTCTTATTCCAAGTTTATATTTTCAAACCAAACATTGGAATAGAAATTCTTTCTGTATTCCATTCCCTAAACCAAACAAAGTAATACTCATTCTGTTCTATTCCTCATCTTTTCTATTCCTAGGAATAACTATTCTATTCCCTACCTATTCCATTCCTTGAACCAAACAGGCCATAAATTTCTTAGCAATGCCTACAAAATTCAACATATTTGGTCCTTCAATTGTAAATTTTTTTAAATCGGCTAATTTTTTTAGTTTGATTTTTAACTTTTATGATTGATTTACGTTAATAACTTTTGATGTTAAAAATAATCAATTTATTAATTAATCGGTCAATTTTTAAATTAACAAATTCTTATAAACTAAATAAATCAATCTATTTTCAATTAACATTTTTCAATTAAACTTTAATTTTTTCGATGACTAAGGATAATCTTTTTTAATTATATTTTAAATTCTTTAATTTATTTTATGACAATTTAATATTGGTTGAACTTTTAAAGTCATAAATTTCTTGTCTTTTCGGTTTGATATTTAAATCGTTGTTTCTTAGTAACACGTGAAAAAAGTGAGAAATTTTTAAGAAAAAAAACACACTAATTTTGAAAGTGTGTTTTCAAAGGAAAATTGACTTATAATCTCACTTTTGGAGATAATTAATGTATTTTTTATTTAAGATTAAGATCTTATGCCTAAAAAATAAAATAAAATATAGAATATTGAAAATATCATACTTAATGTATTAAGATCAAGGTTTTATGCCATTCATTTAATAAAGATAAAATAAAATTTAAAAATTAATGTATTTGAGATTTAAGGTATTATGTCAATCATTTAATATCTATGGATTTGAACAAATGAGAAGTGTAATTAAAACTAAATGCACATAATAGCTATGAATTTCCCTTTAAGTGAAAGACACTAATTATGTAGTCATCATTTAACGATTTTTTAAATAATCATTATTAAATAAAAATATATTTGATAAAATAATACAAAATATTAATAATTACTTATAGAAATAACAATAAGCTGAATAATGTCAAATTCGCTCAGTTAGACTCGAGTCACATGACTATAACTCGGAGTATGTTCATACTACTTTAAAAGTGGGTTATTCAAGTAATTAGTTCCGCCTCTAAACACAAGTTCGATTGAAATTAGCCTTAAAATTTTTAAATATTAAAATACAAACAACGTTATTTTACACAAAAAAATGAGTTAAAATTATAAGATTGACTTTTAAACCCGAATTTGACCCGAGACTCCATCTAATGCTGCCCATTTTGTTAGTTCATGTCTATGATATGTAGAAAGAGAGAGAGTAATGAAACTTAGGTTTAAAGTATAATAATAAAGCTATGCTTATTAGTTAAGAGATCTCAATCCCATCCCATGTTGCTTATGGGAGATGATTTGGTGAGCTTTTTCCCAAAAGAAGAGCCAATGCCAACCAAGAACCAACTCTTACCCTTTGTACTATATTCTAATTCTATATAAAAAAACAATTTAAAAATTAATATTTTTTTTGTATCCTTGACACCACCAATCAAATTGCTTCCTGTAAAAGAGCATGCCAGTAAATGTGGCGCTACCCCATTTGCCCACTTCTTGACTTTCCCATAATCTAATTGGACAAAGTGATGCAAGGAATCCATTCTCTTATTCTTTGTTTATTTTATTCATCTTACTTGTCTTTACCTTTGGAATCCACTCCTATAATTTATGAGATCTTTTGATTTTACTTTCTCTTATTTTAATTTTTATATTGTTAAATTTATCAAAATTTATTAGTTGCCATATTTAAAATAATTTAATCTTAAAATTTAAAAATAATTTTTTGAAATTATAAATAAATAAAATAATATAATATCAACAACAACATCGTCAATATCTCAGTAATAATTAAGCTGAGATGTAAAATTTAGAAAAATTTAATAATATATAACCTTATCTTTAATTAATATAGAAATTATTTTTAGTAAAATTTCATATAAAGGAAATTTTAAAATAGTAAAAAGAAAATAATAATCAAATATACAAACAAATAACTAAATAAGCATGAGGTATAAATATAATATAACAATAATAATAACAACATCCGATAAAAATTTTATTAAAAAGTATGATTTATAAAGGTCAAGTCGTGTGTAGTTTTATCATTAATTAATAAAGAAATTATTTTTTATTATAAATATAATAATTAAAATAAAGTGTAAATAATGTACAAATTTTTAGGTAGTAATAGGTCTACAGTATACTTGTTTTGATTTTGCCTGCCCTGAGATACCTAGTAAAGCCAACCCAATCAACACAAATGATTTTCACGTCTTACAAAATTTTATATTATAAAGCTTTGGGGTTAGTACTTAGTACAGATTAGGTTTAGTAAAGAGAAATGCTAAAGCTTTGGTCTTTGAGATTGCAAGTCCCAAGGCCAACTAATAATGACATGAGAGAAAAAGAAAGACAGAGAGGTCACAGTGCAGTACATCAATTGCATAGACAAGACTTGTAAACTGAACAAAAGGCTTGGGGTTGGGGGTCAATAATAATTTTAAGATATTTTTATTGCTGAAGAAGGGAAAAAAAAAAGACTAACCGGTCAAAACTCAGAAGGTTAAGAAATGATCATTAAATTCAACAACTCATGTTGCATGCCTTAGAATTCCCACTTACCTCAAAAAAGGTCAAAAGGTAGATTCAACTCAACCTAACTTCCTCCAGATGTTCAAGTTGTTGAAAATGACATCTTCTTGTTCTTAATGTTTTCATAGATTTAGATTAGAATGTTGTCACTTGATAGTTAGTAACATGTTATTGTTTAGTTGAGTTTCGGAATCACCTTATGTTTAAAATCTAACTTAAAATTTAGATTAACTAATTGCCTATTTGGATGAACTTTTGAAAGGTTTATAAGTTTTTTTTCACTACAAAAGTTTTTTTTTTAAATTAATGATTGATCATAAAAAAAGTATTTCTTTAATAGATATGACTTTTTTGACAGTATAATTTTTTAAGAAGCTTAAATTTGAAATTTTTGAAAAAACCTCTCAAATGATTTTTTCGAGTAATTTTTAAGATCAATTAATGAATCTATTTCTAGTCTCTTTTATCCTTATATTTTATACATAATTTTCACAATACTTACAATCTCATCTTTACGTTTATTTTACAAACTCATCTTCTCTATTTTCTTGCATATTGTTTAATATACTTTAAATAATATTTATATGCATAAATAATTTTTATTACAAAATAAAATATAGTTAAAATTAAAAATACTTTTTTTTTTATTTTTTATGTTATCAAAGAGTTTATTATATGAATCTCTTTTTAAAAAGTTCTCTTTTAAATGATAGCCAAACAATCATCTGGCTTCTTAAAAAAAGCTATTTTTTAAATGACAATCAAATAGTCGACTAACTTTTTAGAAAAGTTCTTCTTATAAAAGATCTACAAAAAAAATTCAACTAACAAAAGTTTAACTAGTATAAACTCAACCAATCAAAGGCTAAGCCTAATCTATTAACTCTATCTTCTTAATCTTAAGTTTTTCCTATTTTAATATTTAAATGTTGTCTTTTTGCAGTAAAAAATGCAAATTACTATCAAATTGACTTTGGGATTGAGCCCATGTTTAAATCAAACTTAAAAATCGAATCGATCAAGTTCGATTTAATTTCTACCATCTTAATTTTTGAATGGACTGATGTTTAAACTTAATTTAAACTTTGAGTTAACCAAGTCTGATATATTCAATTTAAATCAAATCAACGTCAAAAAAAATTTTCCAACCCTAAATTAGGCTTTAATTCAAGTTTTTTTATTGGGTTCATTATATATAATATATATTAACAACTTCAAAAACTCATCAAGCCTATTTGTATACAAATATCCCAAATTGCACATCGGACCGGTCAACCAAAGTTGCAAGCAAATCACAGTCAAAGGCCTTATTTATGATTGGGAGCAAATGATATAAAAACAAGATATGACCTAAACTAGTTAGCAACTAGAGCTACAAAGTACAGTTGGCAACATCTCTTAAGTTTGCTTAAACATCACAAGAGTCAAAATAAGTGTGGGGTTTTTGGGGAAATTAAGAATGAAAAAAATAGAAAAAGATAATATTTGCCCTTTTTTGAATTTTTAAATTTATTTATAACCAAATAATTATTTGTGTTAGAATGACTCGAAATTAATTTAGTAAAAGATTATTTCTTTCATAAATTTTAAAAAATAAAAGGTATTTTAAAATAATTTTAATAATAAAATATTTTTTGGAGTTAGTAAATTTAATAAAATTGTATCTTTTGCAATTATTCTTATTGTAAATAACCTGAATCCAAATTATCTTAAAAATAACTTTTTAATTTAAAAATATAATAATCTAAAAATAATTAGCTAATAGTTATTTTTAAATTAGCATAAATTTTGAGTAAACGAATTTTTATTAATATAATAGTGAGTGAAATAATAAAAATTCAATCGACTCAGTTAGTTTAAAATTTTTTACTTTTAAAAATTTCAAGTTTAATTTATCTTAAAAAAATTTATTATAAAAAATTAATAAATTCGATAATTAATCAGTTAATTTTATAAATAAATTAATTTTTTTAAAATAAAAAAATTAATTTATTTATAAAATTAACTGATTAATTATCGAATTTATTAATTTTTTATAAAAAAATTAATTTAATTTTTATTTAATATTTTCTTTACTGAAAAAGCGAAAAATGGATTTAAGAATCTTGTGAGATTAAGAACATGAAGAAGTCCATGCTTAAGCATTTTGAATCTTTTCAATGGCAACTCAAAAAGTGATAGATAAGACACTGAAGTTATCATAATGAGGAATAAGAAAATGTAGAAACAGTGTGTCATGACCCACATGGGCTTGTTTATTCTCATTAACAATACAAAGCCAGGAATGAGCTAGCTAGATTTTGGGTTCTTGACCAAACAAACCCGGTTAAAGATCTTAAGCTCTACTCCCAAGAATTAATGAAAGATAAATCACTGGTAAGAGTTGGCAGTGTCAGTTGCTAGCTAATGCAGGTACAGTTTAGCACACAGAATACACACATTAAGATAAACAAGGGTATTGTTAAAACTTAAAAAGAAAGTAAAGTAGATTAAAGTGAATCATAAGACAAAGGTTAAGGTGTGAGAGAGTGTGTGTGTGAGAGAGAGAGAGAGGGGAAGAGGAGGGTGTAATAAAGAGAGGTGTTTTTAATAATTTCACGGTGGCAGTGGCGGTGGTTAATCATCAGAGCTCTCTTTTTGATGCAAGCGTGGGTATAAATGCAGGAACTTTGATGTTTGTTACTCTTCTCTCTCACTCTATCTTTGGAAGCAGCTCAACATTTTAACTTCAATTCTTGTTCTCTTTAACTAAACTACCTTTTGGGTAGTTCTCTTCTGCGGTGAACAGTTTTGTATCTGAGTTATGTGGGGTTGTGTATGCCAAAACAGAGAAAAGCAGAGGAGGGTTTTGAACAGAACAGAAGTACAGAACAGAGCCTGAAACAATCAATAAAGGTTTGTTTTTGAGAGGAGAAAAGGCTTGTGTTGAGTGCAGAGTACCAAAAGCCGCTCAGAATCTGAAATGGGTATCTTTCTCTTACCACTTTTAGCGGCCTTTAGGTCTCTGCTATTCAACTCTGACTACGGTTTTGAATGGAGATTTAAAAAAAAAAAAAAAATACTGAAATCAATGTTCTTTTGTTTTCTTATTTAACTGCTTCTGTTACCACCTTTTTGCAGCTTTTCTTTGAAGTTTCTTTTTCTGTGTTTCGTCTCTCTTTGTGGGGGTGCTTTCTTGGTTTCAATTTCGATACACTGAAAATTCAGTAGTGGGTAGCTTTGAAAATAGTATCAGTCCAACTTCTGTGATCTTTCCTACTCATTTTAGTACCTGGGTCTTTCAGCTTCAGTAAAATTTTGGTTTTTGAGCCAATTTGCGGAAATGGGTCTTCATAGTTCACTTCAAAGATCGGATAACGTTGTGGTTAGCTTCACATGCTTGGTTTTGGATCATTTACTTTTCCTGCGGATTTAGCCACTCAAGAAGGACCTTTTGGACCCTGTGATTGTTGTTCTTTTTATTGTGAGTTCAAACCTGGTGTTTTCTGAAGTTACCTTGAACTTACATTAGGAAGTCTGAAATTCTTGTAAGAGTATAGTAATCTCCTATCTGCCTCCTTTAATTCTTTGTGTATTTGTCTCTTTCATCTTTGGTTTGATCATATTGAGCAGTTGGGTTATTCGGCTATGCTGAGCTTTGAGATTACTTCTAAGCTTTCTAGAACTTATCGCATGTTTTCTCGTTGTTCGAATGCAGTTGTGAGAAAAAAGTAGCTTGTGGCGATTATATTCAAAATTTGTGCAAGTACTGATGGATATGAATGAAAAGGATACACTTGGGCAGGAAAAGAGGAATGATAATGCCATAAATTTCCTTTCTTCTGGTGGTATGTCCTCAGATTGGCAATTTCCAGGTGCCAATATCACAAATTCATCTCTGGGTCTACTTCCAACTGATAGTCAAGTAGCAGTATGCAGAAGAGATCTAACTGGAGCTTCTTCTTGCTCATCTGCCTCTTTCGGTCCAACGATGTGGGAACATGACAACAATTCACAAAACCTAGGTTTCATTAACATTAATGTCCACAATAATCCAAGTTCTTCAAACCCAGCAGGAACTGAAAAAGTTTCCTCTGCATCTTTAAGAAATGGTATTGATGGGGCTCTGGATATGGGGTCTTATCTCCTGAATCCAATGCTGAAAAGCGGTATGTTCTTATCGAATGCCCCTCTTATGCTCCCACAGAGCTTATCCCAGTTTCCTGCTGACTCTGCATTTATTGAGCGTGCTGCCCGGTTTTCGTGCTTCAGCGGTGGGAATTTCAGTGATATGCTGGACCCTTTTGGAGTTTCAGACACCATGGGACTTTATTCTAGGGGTGGGGGAATGATGCAAGGATCAGCAGAAGTTTTTTCTGGTGGTGGATTGAAACCTGTATCTGGTGGACAAGCTCAGGAGAATGTTGGTGAAGCTCATAAAGGTGCTTCTATATCTGTTGATCATTTAGTCACTGAGGGTAGCCCTCTTAAAAACGGGAGAAGAAGTGAAGACCTTGTAAAATCTCATGATGATGGAAAACAGGGTGTTGATGGGTCTGGTAATGAATCTAATGAACCTGAATCCAGTGGTCGGGTTGGTGCGCAAGCAGAGCCATCTGTAATGGAGGCAAATGGTGGGGAGATGTCTTCAAAGAACCTTAGCTCAAAGAAAAGGAAAAGAAATGGGCAGGTAGGAACTACTCTTACTATTGTTCTATTAATGGTAGCTTAACTAAGTATGTTGTATGTACTAACTTCGTCTTTGTGGTAGGATACGGAGCCTAACTACTCTTGCTATTGTTCTATTAGTGGTGGCTTAACTATGTCCTATGTACTAACTTAGTCTTTGTGGCAGGATACGGAGCCTAACCAGGCCGGGGAAAACCAACAATTGGGTGAGGTTGCAAAGGCTAGCCTTGAAACTCAACAAAAGGCTGCAGAAAATCCCATTTCAAATACCGATAAGAATACTGGAAAACAAGGTAAACAGGGTTCACAAACTTCAGAACCACCAAAAGAGGAGTACATTCATATTAGAGCTCGAAGAGGCCAGGCAACAAATAGCCACAGTCTTGCAGAGAGAGTAAGATTTTGTGCCAAAGTAGTTCGGTGGTTCCTCTAGATACTTTCGCTTTAGTTTCTTTAGCATTAACACATTTATTCTACACACAGGTAAGAAGGGAAAAGATCAGTGAAAGGATGAAGTTTCTACAAGACCTTGTGCCTGGTTGCAGCAAGGTTGGTATTTAGATTTTGTACCTGCCCAATGAACGTGTTAGAAAGTATTGAATTACTATGAAGGATCATGTGGTAAAATACTGACTGCATTTTTCAGGTTACGGGCAAGGCAGTGATGCTAGATGAAATCATCAACTACGTGCAATCACTGCAGCGGCAGGTTGAGGTATGTTTGCAAGAATCTGTTTTGTTCATTTGTTCTATGACGACACAAATACTAGGCAGCTTAATATCATCAGAAGTCATGTTTGTGCTGACATTGGACACATTTTTACTGTTTGATATAGCTCATAAATAGCTTCAAATAGAGCTTGAAACTAGCTAAATTTTTTTCATTGCAAAGGTTTTGCTTTAGATGGATAGCTTGGCAAGCCACAGAAAGCTTTTGAACTCTTCAAGGTCTGTATTTTGAGATCTAATTTTCTTTTTCATTTCTTTTCCAGTTCCTATCTATGAAACTAGCAACAGTGAATCCAAGGCTTGATTTTAACATAGAAGGACACCTAGCAAAAGATGTAAGTGAATGATGTATTCTAATGCGCTCAATCTTATGATATTCAGAATTTGATCAACCAAAAGCTAGCATATCCAAAGGTAAAACACTGTTTAGATTATAATTTTACTGCACCTCTTTGATCAGATCCTTCAGTCTCGGGCTGTATCTTCCTCCACTCTTCCGTTTTCATCAGAGTTGCCTATGGTTTATCCCCATTTACATCCTTCACAATCAGGACTTCTTCCGGCTACGTTTCCAGGGATGGAAAGCCAGTCCGACATACACCGTAGGACAGTTAATCCCCATCTGACGCCCATTAGCGGAGGATTTAAGGAGCCTTCTCAGGTAGTTAATTGATTAGCCTGTTATTTCGCACTCTGTTGTCCTGAAGTTAGATAAACATGGTTATGTTAGTTAGTACCATTTATATCATCCATCCATTTGAAAGCAGCTACCCAATGTGTGGGAAGATGAGCTGCATAACGTTGTTCAGGTAAACTACGGAACCGGTGCTCCTGAAGATAATCAAGACATGAATGGTACAGCTTGTGTGAACCACTCTTAACTATACAAACTTCTCTTGCACATTATAGACAAATCGACTATGTACTGAACCTGAAGTTATGTTTGTTTCAGGATTGGTTCCTCCAGGACACATGAAAGTTGAACTCTGACTGTTTGTATGAAACCATAGGCTTTACTGTAGCTGCCATATATTGAAGATAAAAGCATAAAGAGTCTGACTGTTCTCCTTGTTATGCAACTATACCTCTCTAATATTGAAGATAAAATCATAAGAGATTGTGTTCAGGTTAGGAATGCTTGTAGGGGATGCTTTTAGCTCACTTTCTGAGAAAATTTGCTGGTTAGTTGCTCTCTCTGCCAAGAATTTGTACTTAAGAAGTTGATATTGAACCATCCCTTGTTTATTTTGAGAATGGAATCCTACATAGTGAGTATAGATTTGATCAGTAGATGTCCAAATTGTGAAACCCAGGAATGTATAGTTGGTTTTTCCTAGAATCTGATGGGTTATTGTAGAGAAGTCCGTGGATGATTTCTTTTTGATAAAATGATAACATGGGCTCTGTGGTTTGTTAAAATGGAAATTATTGTAATGCTTTATCCTTGATTATTTAGCCCGAGCTCAACCCGGCCCGTTGATAATGATGCTTTCTCTTTGACAGTAAGTAGGCAAGATAGTTCGACCCGACCTAACTTGGAGTTAATGATCTAAATACGATTTGATTGGGCTTTCGGTTAGGCTTAGGCCCGGAGGAGTAGCCTGAAAGACCCAAATGATTTGATTATTCGTTAAAAAGTACATTATTTTAAAATTTTATTTAAATCGTTAACGTTTTGAATGGTCTGTTGCTATTCTTAATATATAACCTTATAGATTTATCATCGTCCAAGTATCCCACACTAGCATCTTTATTATCTTTAATGTGTATCCAATCTTAGCATAATTCAAGTGACTAAAAATCAATCTGATTGAGTAAAAATTCAATTTTAATTTGATTTATTTTAATAAATTTTTGGATAAAAACTGATTAAGATATTAATTAATCTGTAGATATTTGTGAAATTAATTAATTTTTATTTAATAATTTTTAATTAAAATTTAAAATTTTTGACTGATAATTTTTTTTAATTATATTTAATTTTTAACTAATTATATAACAATTTAATATCAATTAAAAATTTTATACTTTAAACTTTTATTTCTTATCTTATTGGTTTAATTTATAATCTAATTTTTACAATATTGTATGATTCTCTAAATCCATTTGTAACATTATCAAGCAACACAGACTTTATATTTTTGGGCTGACTCAAATTATAAAGTTTTATGTTCGAAATTGAGAGGTTTGTCAATTGAACGTGGCCTTGAATTCGGTTTGAAATTTTTTAAAGATTGATTAACATTAGGATTAGATTTAAGTTTTGATTAATTTGGGTATAAGGCTTGTATAAAAGTCTAATTTCAACTCAAAACTTGAAAAAAAATTCTAAACTTTAATTAAATTTTATGTCAAATTCAAATTTTAAAAAATCAAATGTAAAACTCAAATCTAATTTTATCATTATTCTTATAAATATATTATAAGAATAAACATTATTTCTATGCCTGAGAGAGTCAGCCAATTATTTTGAAAATTTAAATGTTAAAATAATATCGTATTTTGCAAAACGATATCATGTTGCTAATATTTGTCAAGTCTTAGGTTAAGCCGAGCCTTAAACTCGATCAACTTAAACCTAACTTGTTAATCTTGAGTTAAGTCCGTAGCTGTGAGCTTACCATTTGCCATCATTAGTTGGGATGAAAATATAAACCTTTTGAAGATTATAATTTTGAGGGGGTATACATAATTTTCAATAATTTTAAAAAATTATTTATGATTCCATATGTGTGTGTATATATATATATATATATATATTAAAAATTATTTATTTTGTAAGATTTCTATTTCTCCATTTTCCGTATTCGGGAAATAAAATGCATACTTTCCCGCCAAAAGTAAGAAGAAACAGAGCAGAAACAGAGTCATAGATGTTCCGTTGCTCCAACCACTTCGCTTCTCTGCTCAAGCACTGCATAGAGACCCGAAATCTTGCTCAAATCAAGAAGCTCCATTGCCTCATCATCAAGACCTTTGCGGATGCTGAACCTTTTCT
>JANSVB020000003.1:147380-161617 GCA_025504935.2 Erythroxylum haughtii
GCCTAATTTTCACAATCTTGCAGGTGGGAATTCATAAGTGTAAATTGAATCATAGTTTAGGGCATCGTTTGATATGTGTTTAGCTATTAATTCAATCATTTAGTATATGTTTAGGTTAGAATTGTGTTAGTTTGTTAATTATTTGTGTTTAAAGTGTTTTATGGGTTAGTATAAGTCTTTGAGCTTAAATATTATGTTTTTGAGGTACTTTAAAGTATTTCCTAGTGTTTCAAGGTCAACATCAAAGAATGAAGAAGCTTCGGAGACATTCGGGTGAAATAATGGTCCACGATCTTAGTACAATAGGCTACGATTGTGACAGAAGAACCAGAGTTGGCCCACGATCATAATAGAAGGCTTAAAAGTGGGCCACAATCGTTGCCTGCGTCAGATAGATGCACAGAAGCTTATAGACTTCATGTTTTGAGAGAATTTTTGGACCTTTTGGACTTAAAAAACCCTAAGGTTGCCCAAAACATAAAAGATTATTTAAAGAACAACAAAAGAGAAGAAAAGGAGCTTTGGCATCAGCCATACTTTTGAGAGAAAACCCTAGAGAGGATTGTTAAAAGATTGAGAAAAAGAAGAAGGAAGAGAGAAGTAGAGAAGAAGCCAACATCGATGTACTTCTCGACATCACTACCTCCCATCTACATCCAAGATTGTATTTCTTGTTGTTTTCCATTTTTATTATTATATACAATTAGGAATAGCAGTTTGATGATAGGATTTGTGAATGTTGAGATGTTCTATACTCACCTTCAGGTTTTTTATCTTTAATTTAATAAAATCTGATTGTTTTACATTTATTATATTTATTGTGATTAATTTCTATCATTGCATAATTTGGCAATAGACTGGGAGGGTGAATCGAACGAAAAATAATTAAATTAGACTAACGAGAGTTAGGTGATTTAATAAGAACGAGAAATTAATCAAAACGGTAATTGTGTGAAGATAGATCTCACATAGGTTTTTGATAGTTTATTGAACAACTTCATATCTAATTAAGGTTTTGGATAGATTGTTAATTGAGAAATTGCAATTTTCCATAATCTAATTAGGGTTTATAATTTAGGTTAATGGTTATAACTTGACAGAGAATAATCAACCCTAGGATCATCTAGGACTAATAATCCGATAATTCATAATCGATTAGGTTAGTGTTAAAAATAGGTAAAAATTTCCCTCTCTCAATTGATAGTTCCTTTAGGTTGATTATTGAGTGTGGGTTGTAACTGCTACTTTATTTCATAATTGATTCTTGGAATTGAATTTCTTGATTGAGTTAAATTCTTGACTTTGTTTTGTTATATTTTAAATTACTGTGAATTATTTTGGCCTTATATTTTAGAATTAGATTATCCTAACTTGTGGGATCGACACCTTAGGTACTATGTAAACGACCCATATGCTTGCAGATTATCAAGGTTAGTAATTACAACTTAAACACATCATAAAACCACGATTAAGAATAATCAACCCTAGGATTGTCTAGGACCATTACTCTGATAATTCATAATCGATTTGGTTAGTGTTAAAGATAGGTAAAAATTCCCCTTTCTCTCAATTAATGTTTCCTTTAGGTTGATTCTTGAGTGTGGGTTGCAACTGCTACTTTGTTAATATTTTCATAATTGATTCTTGGAATTAAGTTGCGTTATTAAATTAAATTCTTACCTTAGTTTTGTTACATTTTGGATTATTGTGAATTGTTTTGGCCCTAAATTTTAGGATTAGATTATACCTCCTCTTGGGATCGACACCTTAGGTACTATACGAATGACCTGTACACTTGGAGATTATCGAGGTTATTAATTAGAACTTACACACATGACAAAACCATGATCAATTATTTTGGAAGGATTACTCTTTATAGTTGCAACGTATTGTCATCAATGATTTTCATAGGTGATTCCTTCTAATTAGTTATGTTTCATGTGATTTATGGTGTGAAAGCTTGAGTTGAGTTGTGAAACATAATTGTTGCATTCATTATAGCTAATGGTACCTAGTTTTGAATGAATGTATGCTTTTATGCTAGATGTTGCATTGAGTGCTACTTTTACTTCACTAGCTTGATAGCCTTTATACTACATTACACAAAATACATCTCACCTTATCTTTGCCCACGTTACAAGTTTAGATAAGTACTTTGATTCATAATTATGCATCTGACTTTTAGTAGTGGAGAAATGAGATGATATGCAAAGTTGTGAAATTTCATAATCATGAATAATGCTTGAATGTACCCATTGATATATCTTAACTCAATTTCTGAAGGTGATGATTATTGATTAATCATGGATGGAAGTGTTGGATGTTAAGTTTTTGTTATGATTTTCGAAAGTTATGCATCTTTACTTATGATTATCTATTCTTGGGAAATATAGAAAATGAGTAAGTGTTTTTATTTTGTGATTTTGATTTTGATGATTTGCTCGAGGACAGTCAAAAACTAAGTGTGAGGGAACTAAATTGATATGTGCTTAATTGATTATATATATATTTCATAACACTTAATGATTGATGATATGAAATGCTTAATACATTCACTTTAGTTCATATTTAGTTTTAGGTACACTTTGAGAGCGAAAGAGCTAAAGTGAGTCAAAAGCACAATATTTGAGTTGTTTTTTGAAGATTCACAATCATTTGTCTTCATGGAGTAAGAATGAGAAGGATTAGAGCAAGAGGAGATAATAAAATGCATAAAGATGATAAGTATATGTTGAAAACATCAAGATGAAGAGTGCTAGAAATGACTCCCAGTCAAGACATAAAATTCATAAGCGTGAGCATATTAGTCACACCCATGACAAGTCATAGGCGTGACACCAACATGCATGCCCATGACTCACAACATGCCCATGAAATGCTGCCAATTCAAAACCTAGTTTTGAGTGTAAATACATCGTTTTTTATGACAAATTTGCTATAAAAGGATAGGGGAAATATTTGGGGGTTTCAAGAGAATAATGAGAGGTAAAACTAGATGCTATTGGAGAGCCAAAGAGAAGATAGAGAGTTAAGCTTCCCGATCCGATTCAGAGGTGATGTTGACATCGAAAAACCCGATTAAGCATTTTTTATTGTTTTTATTATTATTTCTCTCTTAGGGGTTGATTATGTTATCCTATGCTTATGGATTTGGGTTTTCATGTATGAATAATCTTTATTCTCATTTTTGTTAGATTATTTATGTGTGAACCCGTTACTAAAATTTTGAACACAACCAAAAATTGTTGTGTTTGGATATTGCTATAATATTTAATATAATTGGTAATTGTTTTGTTAAGATTCATTTGTAGTAACTAATGGTTTCAAATCATTAGGGATACAATACTTTTGTTATGTTTCCAATTGGTGTTGAATCATTAAGAATAACATAACCTAGGTTAATTGACTCGAGCTTGTATGGTTCTTGCCTTGATTAATCTGTTTTTCTAATTCATAACACAACTGCCCAATTAAATCTAGAGAGCTTATCCTAGGTTGTTCGATGGCTAGGTTTAATTAGTGAGCATCTCTTAATTAAACATGACCTAAGGGAAAATTTGGATTAATAGAGCTTATCATTAACCTACGATTAATAGTTTCTAGGAGAGGCATGAGAATAACAATTCAATGAAGTATGTTTGATTGTGTGTAGGCTGAAATTGAACCAATGATCGAGTCCCTAACACATCCATTACTTTTCATCATTTTTTAATGTTTTCTTTAATTTGTTTTAATTAGTTTAGCTTCATTTTATTTTATTATTTGAACTCAAACCAACCTCCCCTTACCATAACCTAAAAACCAATTCTTTTCAGCACGAAAGCTAACCGAACAGTCTCTGTAGGATCGACCTAGACTCACCATTGTTGTAGTTATAGGTCTAGTTATTTTTAGTAGTGTTATGACATGCTACATCACGTTTTCGTACTCTTTTTTAAACCAAACTACGTCATGCCATAAGACCTCTTAACTTGGTGAATTAAAGAGGTTTATGCAAGATCTTACTAAGAATCTCTTAGTAGGATGTCTAGTCCAAATTACTCTATCCTCTCTTTCTTAATTAGGACTGCATGTGGGGAAGATATGGAAGATAGTATTTAGAATCCTTGTTAGGCATATCAATTGATCATTTAGGATAGCTACACCAACCTTAGAAGCCTTTGGGAGGGCATGCTAGAAGGAGTTAAATTTTGGTAAGAGATGAATGGGTCCTTAGTTGGGCTAATTATCAAACCAGAAATTGGTTTGCTTCCCATTGCTTAATATGTGTTTGATTTCCATCCTTCTTCTCTTAGGCTCAAAATATACTTTGTGGCTAAAGAGGAGTTGGAGAGAGGCTTTATTGCCTAGAAGTTTGCATCTTTTATGTGTTCTTCATTCATCCACTTTACCCAGAAGGTTGTATATACCATATATCCTTTTCTTCCATTAGTGCCTTATTTATAGCTCTCTAAAATTTTTGTCCCAACCCTCCCTACCTTTTAGGTGTAAAAAATTCAGACAATTTGATTTTAGGAAAAGCCTTCAAGCTAGTTAATCCACTCTATAGAAAGTTCTTGAATACCCTTTTTATGTATTTTATGATTATGATAGGGATAGTAACATTAGAGCTCCTGCAAACATGCATTCCATTGAAAATTGGTTAGATCAAACGAATTCTAACCATATAGGAAAGTTTTCTGGTAACTTCAACTTGAGATTCTTCTTGTGATTGAATCAGAAAGTGGTTTATAATCTTAGTAGGAGAGTCTTAAGGATGAGATAGGCAATCCCATACAATACAAAATCGATATGAGCATACTACAACAGTAGGAATCCATCAAATTTTCGATTTGAAGAGGCAACACCATGATAATAAGAATTTAAGAAAACTATAGGAGAAGGGAAGAAGATAGGAGAAAATAATTTTGATAATACCCAATGATCTTTATTCATGCTCTAATAGCCTTTAAATACAAAAGTTTGTCCTAAATATGTGGAACTCCTACAACAAAAAAATGAAATAACATTGGTGGATTTCCCACCTATAACTGGAAATCAAAAGCAATAGAAAATCAAGCCATTACTCCTACAAAGCTGCTACATGTTGAGGAGGTAAGCCATTGTCCATGATCTTCTGCATATTATTAGGAACAAGGGAAAAATGGGCCGTTGAGATAAAGTCCAAAGACCAAGTTTAGGAAAAATAAGTGAGCAAGTCCTACACGTAATGATCGTGTGAGAGAGAGAGCTGCAGGTTGCTTGTAAAGGGAGATTTTCTGCTATCACTCTGGCTCCAAGATACCCTCCTTATCTGATGCTGACTTTGATGTGGACTTATGTGAAACAAAGCTCTTAAATTCTGAACCAATACGTTCAGAACAAAGCCAAGGAATTGCAACAATTGGTAGTTCTCAATGAAGACAAGTAGGGAAGGAAAAAGTTTTTGTTAACATGCTAGTTCTTCTACTTTGTAAATGAGTTGTTAACTCTAAGAAACGTAAGCGATCCTCCTATGTGCAATATTCAATACAATGTTTTAAATAGTGTACGCAATTGCAGATTGTGAACTCAATTTCTGGAAATCATTGTATCAGTCTAGAATGCAACTGCAATCTAAAACCATGTCCAATACCATAGTTTCCTTGGCTATCAAACCAGGAAAAATAATTGTTGCCTATGATTCTGAGACGGGAAAGAAACAATGTCATTCATGTTGAGATTTGTCAAGAAAAAAGGTATGTTTATGTTACTGCAAATGAAGCCGGAAAAAGAACAGAACCATTGATCACACTCTAACAGATATGAGGCAGCAGACAAGATCCAGTCCAGGTTTTCATTCCACAAACATATATTTATACACAAGGCAAGTGAAATATGGAAAACATCTTGGGAATGCTCTTGTCACGTAAAATTTGGAAAATTACCCAAATATGCAAACAAAACCAATATCAAAAATGGTATTGCTTCTACTGTCGTAACAAGAACTAAATGACCAAAATAACATGTCTAACATCTAGACAAGTTACACACGAACCAAAATATTTGGAACATGACGGGAGTGGGATGGAGAAGTTACCTCCAACCACAGGCAATGTTTCATTCATTCTTTTTCAGTATAGATGCAATCAGTCTTCTTACTTGATTGCAGGTTCATTCTATTGGCTTTCAATACTTGAACAAGTCATAAGTAACATCCTTTTAACTTGTTTAAGGTCAAATAACTTTAAATTCCTTAGATTTCTCATCTGCATAAGTGCTGTGGAAGTTACTGTCACCATTTCCCATTCAGCAGCTTCAGCTCTTCTTCAAGCTTTCCATCTCCATTTTTGTTTTACTAGGAGTTGTGTTCCATTGAAAACATCAATTTCTTTTTCGAGATTACTAGTATAGGTTCAACTCCAAGGAAATATCGAAAAGATGAAAGAGTAAGACTATACATCATTGATGCACCCACCAAACCAACTACTTCAAAAACTAGCCCCACGGCATTCACACATGCTTATGTTTTGACTACACTTGATTATAGAATTCGACCAAGATGTACAGAAGAAGAAATTTATAGCAGGATTCTACATAGTTGAGGAGTATATAGTGGATGTTGGAATCTTGTTCAAATGCTTCAAAATTTTCTCTGCTATCTGCCTTGTATGACCACCTCCATGATGGAAAGCACTGATCAAAATGGCAGGCAATAGCCTATCTTGTGATATGTCTGAAGCAGACTTGTCCCCACCTTTCATCAAGAATCTCTCAATGACCCAAAAGGACTTTTGTCTCAAACCTTCCCCATTATGTTCTTTGACAACATTGAGAATATATTGCATGGCATTCACTTCAAGAAGCATGTTTACACTCTTGTCCACATCGACTTTTTCGTCTAACAATGTGCATAGAGCTGACAATGAAGCTTCAACGACCTCAGCATTGTCATGATGCAGACAGGCTAACAGCCTCTCCACAGCGTTTACTTCGAGCAAACAGAATGTGTTTTCTGAAGAACACTCTCCTCTGTGAATCGGACAGACTTTTACCATTTTCTTCTTGGACGAACCTAAACATAGTAATCTCTGCAAGAGAAAGAGTCCCACTGAGTTGTTTCTTCTGTTAGTCGGTGGCCTTGATAAATTTATCGACTCTGAGGATAGGTTCTCCAAGCCAATTGCTGAGAGCCTCTGAACTTCATCACTTGATGTTTTCATTAGCAGCTCTGTGAATACTGATGTGAAGTTGTAACTTCTTGCTAGGTATAATATGTGGGAATCATGAAGTGTTGCTGTGAATCTAACTAGGATGCCTACTAGGCCTTCTAAGTAAGGGGTTGCAAACCTGCCTGTCCTTGTCCCAGTTTTTTGAATTTCATTGATTGTTGCTAGAATTTTTGGAACTGTGTCCTTTCTTATAAGAAATAGATTGAGTGTAAGATTCTGGTGTGGAAGGTTAGCCAGAAATTTAGCTGAAACTGCCTGCTTCTCTGTGAATGTTGTTGTTTCATTTTGGCCCAGGATTAAGTTCTCAGGTTGACCACTGATCTTGCATAGTCTCTCTATCAGAATGTGCCCAATATAAGGTGAGAGGGAAATCAGTAACTTGATTGCTGTAATCACAAGGTTCTCATGAGGATTATTAAGAAGTTCAATCAGTGTGTAGCTTGCTTCAGTCTCTCTGACAGCCGAAGTGATTGTGTACATTGACTTGGGAGACTTAGTAAGGCATAGGAGGACTCTTATGAGATTGATGTTGAGTTCTTCAGGATATGAATTCCCCACCATGTCCATGATGTTATGCACAAGATAATCTGAATTAAGTCTGTAACCATAAGTCTTAACTTGGAAGTTATCAAGCTCAAATCCTGCCTCAAAAATGTTTGCGAGTACAGCAGCAGCTTCTTCTTTTGTGTTCATTGGTTCATCATAGATTCTTCGCATGAATAACTCTTCAACCATAGTTTGCACGATTCCTGCTTTCACAAGTTTTTCAGCATTAGGATGGTAGGATGAAATTTTTGCTAATGCTCTAAATGCAGCTCTCCTGCTTAATGTGTTTCCACTTTGTACCATTTTGATGAGGGCTTCAGAAGCCTTCTCTGCCACAAAAATTTTGCTATCATGCCCAAGAGCAGTTTCTCCGAAGTAGTTTGCCATTTCCATTTGTGTCTCCTCTGAACCTGTATAGATATATCAAAAGCTATTACATTTGACTATTCTTTGCTCTTCTACAGTGGCCCAATTTTAATAAATTCGGAACTTGATCCAAAGTTCTAACCATTACCGTCAGTAAGATGATTAAGAAGAGGTTTCAGGAATCCATTTTCTGCCATGCGTTTGATATTTTCTGGGGAGCTTTCCAGGTTCTTTAAGATTTTGTCTGCTTTTTCTGAATCAACAGAATTGTTGTATTTTGTTCTAATCAGCATCAGAATCCCTCCGGTAGTCTTCCCAATTCGCTCACATGCTAATGGAGATGTTGAAATTTCCACCAACAACATCAATGCTGCATGTGTTATGGGTTCATAGCCACTAGACAGCAACTTGAATACTGTTGAAATATCCATGGCATTCACAATCATTTCCTGCTAAACAAAAAAAAGAGAATAGAAAGAAACCAACTTAAGATAACAACTTCATGGCAAATTTGTTTCTGTTACCAAAGTTTCTAACAAAGAAAACGACCTTGCGGGTATGTTTAACTTGATAATATTCTGAAAACACAAAATATGCACACATATCATATCTTTAAAGAAATTGAACCTTGTGTTCTTCATTGTCTTCTGCTAACTGCTTCAACAATTCCAGTGTTGCACATCTAACATTTCTGTCCTTGTAGCCCATAAACTTAACAAGTAATGGAACTATTCCTCCATTACAAACTTGAACCTTATTGTATATTTTCCTTTTGCAAATGCCTTGTAAATCTAGTATAGCTTCAAGTATCATAGTAGCTGAACTAGCTGAAGACAATGCTGCAAGGGAAACCTTAATCCTTGCTGCTTCATTTCTTTCTATCCACTCCTGTATTGTAGTCTTCAGAGCCATATTGGTTGCAAATGATCTACTAGACAGCTTTTGTCCTGTGACCGGACAAAGAATGTCTCTCAAGTCTCCAAACTCTTCAAACAATTTTTCAATTGCCTTCCTTTCACAGGTCACGCCAGTGTCTAAGGTCACTGGATCTTCCATGATCTGCTTTGTTAAAGGGCAGTAGAAAGTATCATATAGAGGTTCTATGTACTCAGGAATCTGTGGCAATGAACTCGATGACCCGCTACTACAGTGCTTCCTCTGGCTGATTAGAGTTGTACTTTGCAGGAACTCAATCAACTGTGGCTTATCCGACATGTCAGAATTATAACTGGAAATTTCAGAACTTACAGGATAGAGGTCTATGTCTGTCGATGAAAACCTCAATGACTGCTGAGGTTCAAGCTCTTTTGTATCAGATACTTGAATTTCTCTGACACAAAACTGAACAGTCCGCATCTCATTAGAAAGTGACGAGATTGCAACTCCTGCATATTTTTGGTCCTGAAATGTGGATGAAGGTATCCAGCTCAAGCATTCTCCCATGTTTTTTATCTCTTCTTCTAGCAGTAGTATGATGCTTTTCACGTCAGAATCAGAATTCGAGTTAGAGGATCTTTGGTATTTGTCCGCAAGATCTCTGGCAACATGTATGCTTCTTGTTAGGGACGCAAAAATATCCATTGTGTTTTCAGGAGCATGTTCAGTTGCTTGCAACTCCAAAATGGCTGGACACGTTCGATAGAGATAGCAACTGATTTCTGCAAAGCTTTCATGATGTACATCTATGCTTTCCAAAGATTTTATGATCTCTGCAATCCACTTCAACAAGGCTTCTGCTACTCTAGCAATCCTTGCTTCATCTTTGCTGAGCTGAAGAAAAAACAAAAGGCTATCAACTAAGGTACATCTACTCACTGTTGAAAAGTTTTTCAATGTCTGAATTGAATGTAAGGTCGATCTGTAAACAGTTATCCATCGAGCAAAATGCTTGAATTATAATGTACGGAATCTATTCTGAAATCTTGTTTACAAGTAGGAATTGAACTCACAGCCTCAGGTGCTTCATTGATAAATCTTCGATTCTTGAAACTTATCATTTCCTGCATGATTATTGGAACAAATGATTTTAGAATGCATGACTCTGATTGCATAAATTCTACACAAGATGCAATTCTACCTAACACAGACTTGAATGATAGTGGATTAGCATCATTCAACATCATGATGATGATTAAATTTGGCAGACAAATGCCCCCTAAACATTAAATTCCACAAACTATTTCTGCAGATAGTACTAGACCATGCTCTACATGTTTCTTATCTAGTTTTACTTCCCTTGTGATATAGTAATCAAATTGCATATTCCTGGTTCTGAAATGGAATGCAAACACCTTAAATTAACTGAACATGCACATCCACTGATTTGATATGTGGAAGATCATGCAAATTAAAGGTTGGAAGGATCGTGATAACTGTGAAATATAGAGTAGAAAGATGTTCTTGAGAGGCTCATACAGGCATCTAGCTGGAGCTGCTTGATGGTTCCAAACGTCTTGCTCGTATGTGCACTTGACTGATTCTGCAGAAACTGAAGAAGCAGCTGAGTCTTCTTGGAGAATTCATTGGCAGACCTCACAAACAGTTCATTGTTGAATCAGTCTTCAAATTTTATATGTAAAGTTTTTGTTTTTTGGTATAATTCAAGTGCAAGTGACTGATTGAATACTTAAATCGAGTGGTTTAAAGTTCCTTTCACATTTTTCCAAAGCAACAACATTCTTATGTGTCTGCATCAATTCCGGCTTCTGCTGTTGCACATTTCAGCTGATGGAACATGTGTTTGACTTATGAACTCCAATCAAAGATACTTTACTTCTTTATTACTACCACTTTCTTTAGTTTTTTATTATAAACTCAAGAAAAACTTTTGGATTCAAAGTTAAAACTTGCAAGTTTTACTTATTAGACACAGTTAGGACTAAAATTTGTGTACCATGTAACATTTCCATCGTTTGACTATATAATATTTCGGTGTGGGGTCGGATTCGAAAAGTCTAAAAACCCGAAAAACGATCAAAATTTAATCAAATTTCAAACTAGACTCGAATTTAATTAAAATTTTTGTTTTGGGGCTAATGCTATCTGACCAAGTAGCACTTGCTATTTGTAGTCTTGTAGAAGTCAAGAGTAGTTCATTGTTTGTCCCATGTTTGGAAAAGGAGTTAGCTTCATTTATAGTTTTGGATGAGTTGTAGAAGTCAAGGGTAGTTCATTGTTTGTCCCATGTTTGGAAAAGGAGTTAGCTTCAATTATAGTTTTGGATGACTTTAGTCCCTAAGATCAATAATTACACATCATCTCTTAGGTTGTGGAATGTGGATTGGGTCAAGCCTTAATTTTTTTTTAATATTGATTAGTTTGAATTTATTAGTAATTAAAAATCAAACTAATTTGGGGTTGTTTGTTTTCGTTTTTTTAAAGGTTTTTTGTTATGGTTTTGTAAATTAAAAAACGACTCTTAAAATCATGTTTGGTTAAATACGTTTGTATATCTCATTTTTAAAAATAAAAACTGTAACTATTTTACCAAAACATGTCAATAACGTTTTCATGATTTTTGAAAACAAGTTTTCATAAACGTTGTTTTCATAAAATATAAGGTTTTTCTCTCCTCTGTGCCAACTTCACCTTCTACATCTTTATTGGTGTTGCAATATCTTCATATTTGTTTTCATATCTATCTGTTGTTTCTGTGATTTCTCTTGTCTCTCTTGTCCATAACATCAAACCCATAACAAAATAGAGAAACTAGGCGTGATGAAGGAAAGATATGAAAACCGTGAAAAGAAAAAGAGACGTAGCCATATTTACTAAAAGCAATATGTAAAACTTCTACTTTGAGAATAAACTTCTGTAATTTTTTGTGATGATAAAGAAGATAAAAGACTTTCGTTCTTTCTCTTAACATCAATTTATTAGTATGGTATACTTTAATAACCTCTATTATTAAAAATTAATTAATCAATTAATTAATTTTTATAAATTAACCATTTTTCATAAACTAGTTAATTTTTATCTAGCGATCTGCTTTTTTAATTAAACTTTAACTTCTTTAATAGATAAAAATAGTCTACTCTTTTGTTTTATTTCAAAATTTTTAATTTGTTCAATTTTATTATATATCGGTTTTATGACAATTTAATATCGATTGAATCTTTAAATCTTAAGCCTCTTTTCTTATCAATTTAATTTTTTAGTTTGATTTTTTAAAAATTAATTATTTGATTTTAATCATAGATTTATGCATTTATTTATTCAAAATATATAATTTATAAATTATTGTATGTATTTGATAATTTATTAGGTTTAACAATAATATTTCAGTAGATGTTCCACTTATTTGCGGAGTATGGAAACGTAAAAAAAAATACACAATCTTCTTCTTAATTTATAGAGAGGGCGCGTTCGAGATAATTAAACATTTTTTTTATAAATGAAAGAACCCACAGTTGTCACCTTTTAGATACGCACTGGGTAAACTTTCGAATTGACGCAATAGTCTGTAAATCACACCAATTAAGTACTTCACACTAGGCAAGTCCTATACAACAGACTCGATCGAGAGAGCGTAAGTAAGGGGAATCGAACACATAATATTTTGGCCCCATACTCCTTTATTCTACCAGCTCAATCACCCCTATGGAGCGAGATAATTAAACATGTTCATATTTAAAAACAACAAATATAAATTTTGTGATATAGAAATTAAAATTCATATTTTTGAGCATTCTTTTGATTTGTTCACCTACTCATGTCCTAAGTTGACTAAAAAAAGTATTTAACTTATAGCTAGTTGGAATTATTCATAAAATCATCAATCACAACATGTCATACTTTAAAAAGAAATTAATCATTGACTTTACTATTAAAGTTTCGGAAATTAGGTATTTGGATTTGTCTCACAAATTAAATAAACCCATCCAACTTAACTAGATATGCGGCGTGATGTCAATATAATGAATTTGCATGATTTTCTTGACTATTATGCACTTAAGATAGCAACAGGTCGGACTCACCCAAGCCCAAACCCAGCCTGATCACTTTTATTAAGCCTTGGGCCTAACCCAGATAACGGGTCGGTGCTTGAACTTCTGTCCAAAACGATGTTATTTAAAAAAAAATTTACTTATATGGGTCGAATCTGAAAAACCAAATCAAAGGCCTGATTACCTCTCACATTGCAATGCCGATTGAAATTCTGGAAACCATTAAAGGTGATACCTTGATAGCTTGAAATGCCCTATTTCTTCTTTCTCGTCATTTCAAATATATCTCTGCAATTGACTTGGAATATGTAAAAAACTTCCTAAAAACGCTTTGTTAAGGATAAGATTGCATATTATTAGATTTTAATTCTGCAATTTTACAACACATTGAAATTTATTTCGAGTTGAGACTCAGCCCCACCGGTCTGAATAGCTCTATTTAGCTCGGCCAAAACATCAAAACGACGTTAGTTTTCCCAAAGCCACAAATCGAGTCCAACTGGGTCTGAGCCGCACCTGATCCTTTGCCAACCCCAGTTTCATTTGTGCTAAGTAGAGGAAAAAGATAACAGGGACTTTCAGAAGATGCTTACAAGAAGTCTTTGAAAAAACTGGAATTGTATTACTTTATCATGTTGAGTATAAACTGGGGAACTTGCTAGGTACAATAGCGTGTGGAAGTAAAACATCTCACACTATATGATGAAAGAATCATAAGAGAAAAAGAATTTACCAAATGCAACTGACGGATCATCCACTAGGGAACTTCTTAGTGACCGTGCAGTTTCATGGTGATCTATCAACCACCTCATCAACATGGCAGTGGATTCCCAGACTACCATAGCTTTGATTTGATTCCATCTTTTGCATAAAATGGACTCACCACACCTTGCCTAATGGTAACTTGAACGGTTAGTCTCTGCTACCATGACATGTTGCATCATATTATTCTGTCGTATATCCTCCCAAAAGTGCAGCTGCAAGACACAGCCAAGACTCAAGTATGCGGGACAGTATATAGCATTTCTCCTGCCAAAACTCAAATGCTTTTTCTTTCAATGTATCTACAAAAGTATCTGCCGGAGCTACTTTCAGGCAGCTCCAATGGTCCAACCTGCCATAAATCGTAATGACTTTATAAAAATTGCTTCGTTCTCAAATTCTCAGTCAAAATTTGCAATTCGAACTT
>JANSVB020000003.1:171388-184792 GCA_025504935.2 Erythroxylum haughtii
ATTATTTATTATATGATAAAATTGTAATATTTTAAATACTTTGTATTGTTCTTAATTTTATATTTCTATGATGATAAAATAATCTTTTTTATATTAATTATGATTATTATTTATATGTGAAAATAATATTAAGAAAAATAAATAAATTGTTACTTTCAATTTCTATTATTATGATTTTTTGAGACAAAGTTAGTTTTAATAATATAGTACAATATTGAAGAATTATTTTGCAATTTTTAAAAATATTTAGGGACTATTTTAAAATTTTAAAAAATTGCTCAAAATGGTACTCAATATTGACCTGTACTATTAGCACTGCACCTATTTTATCTAAGACTCTATACCTTATTCAGGATAATCAGCCCAAGCTCTTAAAACCTACACTTGTAAGAACAAATTTGTCATTTAAGCAAGTTTGTTTTGAGGTAGTTATGGAGAGAGAATGTATGGAGAGGAGATATAGCTGAACATTCATAATAGTAAGACAGTTTTTGTTATTGTGAAACAATTGGTTAGGCCTGGTTATATAAAGAGGGGGAGCTTGCTTCAGCTGTATCTATCTTTCAAACATATCAATAATAAAATCTCTATAGAGTTCTCTATCAATTGGTGCTTTCATTGAGAGGCTAGAAGGGTAGAGATTGAATGCACACGCAAATGGAAGCTAGAGTTTCTACATTAGAAGTGTCTCTCAGGAGACAAGAATCATCTCTCTTAGCTTAGGAAGGAATGGTTAAGTTACACTATTCCACTCTAAAAGACCTAAGGACACAGTTAAGTACATTGATGGTCAGTGTCGAGTCATTGGCAAAGTCTCAAAGCCTTCTACAGTCAGGATTGCGAGAGGGTTTTCAAACTCTTACGACCAGAAACCCAGAGAAGCAAAGTGTGGGTGAAAGAAGAGTGGTTCGTCGGTGCTAACCCAACTTGCGTCTTCTTATGGTGGGGAAAAACTGATAAATGGCACATATAGGTCAGAACCACAACGACAGAAGGAGCCTACCATTTCCGCGGCTATAACGCATGCATGGGAGAAGTATAGAAACACAGCAAGATGAGTTAACCTTCCTTAGTTCAACGGTGAAGGCCCGTTCACATGGATCACGTGAGCCAAATCCTACTTCATAATCCATGAGATTCGATTTGAGATCCAATTGCCTATGGTTCAAATATACATGATGGGTACCACGTTGTACTGGTTTATTACCATACGTGAGCTTGATCCTTGCATGACATGGGAACATTTCAAGCACTCCTTGTTCAACCGTTATAGAGGGAAGGATGAAGATAACCTAATCAAGCAACTCAAGTTGATAGTCCAACGTGGGTCAGTGGATGAGTACATCGACTAGTTTAAATGGATGGCTTCGCAAATCACCCATTTTTCGAAGAATGGTTTATGAGTTATTTTCTGGGTGGGCTCCGTGAAGAGAATAGGAATGGAGTCAGAACCTATGACCCACAAAACCATACCCGATTGCTCATCTTAACACGCAAGGTGAAAAGAGAGTTAATTGGAGAAGGGATAATCCGAAGCAACGAATTAAAGCACAAGTCTGGAATCCCTCCTTCAAGGTGTGGTTCTTGGCTGGGTACTCCCAATTTCCAACGTCCAGGCCAAACAAACAAACAACTCTGTAAACACGAGGGGTGAGGGAAGGGAATTGACTAATAGAACCTAAAACACCATGGTTGATGGTAACAGACAAAATAGACTAAAATGGAAGGGAACACAGAACTTATCGTATGAGCAACTTATAGAAGAGAAGAGAAAAAGGGTTGTGTTTCAAGTGTGGCCAAATTTTTGGTCCACTTCATCAGTGCCCAGATAAGGAATACAAGTTAATTATTAGAGAACGAGATGCAGAAGAAGAAACAACAAAGAATCTAGTTGTAGTAGAGGTTGAGGAGCATCAAGAGGATTGGGAGCTGGTTTGTAAATTGCTTGAGTTTAGAGAAATAGGAATAGATTAGTCCTCACACACAAAATTCATGGTTATAATGGGTGAGCTTAAAGAAATGCCTATTTTAATTATGGTGGATAGTGGAGCTAGTCATAACTTTGTGTCTAGCAAATTGGTAAAGGTCATGGGAATATCTATTACATCTACTCGTACTTTTGGAGTTAGACTGGGGGATGGCACCGGACTTTTTCACAAGGAGTCTGTAAAGAAATTAAATTAGAAGTGAATGGAGCATAATTTAATGTGGACGCTTATGTGTTTGATACTGGGGGACTTGATTTAATATTAGGCATTGCATGGTTAGAGACATTAGGGGTGGTTAAGGTAGATTGGAAGAGGATGTTTATGTCTTTTGATTAAATGGGAACAAAAGTAACTTTACAAGGCATTGATATGCAAGGTTCAATTCCTAAGGCTCTACAACAAATGCTCAAGAGAGAGTAAGTTTAGATTCAAGGGCTGTTATAGTCCATGGGAATTGGCTAATACAGTAATAAGAATTGCAGACCATTTTAACCATATTTGAGCTAGTGTTCCAAGAGATAAAAGAGTTAACTCCAAAAAGGGCCAGTGAACATGCAATCATTCTGAAGCAAGGGACGAAACCAATGGGTGTTGATCCCTATAGGCATGTGCACCACCACAAGGATGAGATTGAAAGGCAAGTTAGGGAGTTGCTAGAAGCTGGGGTCATCCGACCAAGCATCAGTCCCTTTTTGAGTCCCGTAATTCTTGTTAAAAAGAAAACAAATCATAGTAAATGTGTGTTGATTACAGAGATTCAAATAAGCTTACCGTGCATGACAAATTCCCTATTCCAATTATAGATGAGCTGATGGAGGAGATAAATTGGGCTAAGTATTTTTCCAGAGTGGATTTGAAGTCGAGTTTTCACCAAATCAAGGTTAGAGAAAAGGATGATGAGTACCTAGTAATGCCCTTCAGACTCATGATCACACCCGCTACCTTCCAATCTAATATGAATTCCATCTTCAAGCCTCTGCTGTGCAAATTTGTTTTAATATTTTTTGATGACATCTTAATCTATAATTCTAGTTGGAATCAATCTGCAACATTTGGCCTTGGTATTATAACTTTTATTGGGCAATCACTTGTATGCTAATAGTTCTTGGGCTGACCAGGTACTACAGAAAGTTTGTAAAGGATTATGGCAGAATCACAAAATCACTTACTGAATTAACTAAGTTGGGTTTATTTGGGGGAAAGAAGCTCAGTTGGCTTTTGAGAAATTCAAACGGAGAATGACGACATCGCCGAGTCTAGCTTTACCAAATTTCTCTAAAGAATTCTTAATTGAGAGTGATGCATCTGGGAGGGGTTTAGGGGTTGTCCTAATGCAAGAAGGTTGCCCATTGGCTTACTTTAGCAAAGCACTAGCCGAATCGACATATTCCAAGTCTGTTTATGAAAAAGAAGTGATGGTGGTAGTGCTAGATATCCAACATGGGAAACATTTCTTAATGGGGAGGCATTTCAAGGTCTACACTGATCACAAGAGTCTTAAGCATCTATTAGACCAGTGAATTTCATCCATACACCAGCAATGTTGGCAGGCTAAGCTACTAGGCTTAAACTTTGACGTTATCTACAAGCCGAGGAAACAAAATCGGGCTACGAATGCCTTGTTTAGAGTAGAAGAAGACAAATTGTTATTCATGGCAGTATCTGCTCCCTTTTGACTCGATATGGATGTGGTCCAGAAGGAGATAAAGGAGGAAGCAAAACTGAATTCTCTCATGGTAGCCTTACAATAGCATCCGAAATCTCAATCAAAATATCACTTAAGGAAAGGCTTATTATTCTACAAGAAACAGGCTAGTTCTCTCTTCTACTTCAACGTTATCATTCCTCTCCCCCAGGGAGGATATTCTGGTTTTCTAAAGACTTACAAAAGGTTGGCTAATGGCTTATTTTGGCTATAAATGAAATCCTCGATACAAAAATTTGTATGGGAATGTGCTACATGCCAAAAGAATAAATATTTGACTCTCTCCAGCTAGCCTTTTGAACCCTTGCCCATTCCTAAGCTGGTATGGAATGAAGTTTCAATGGATTTCATTACAAAGCTTCCCAAATCTCAAAGTTACCAAGTCATAATGGTGGAAATTGATCAGTTGTAGAAATATGCTCATTTCCTACTACTAAAACATCCATTCACGACTAAAACAATAACTAAAGTGTTCATACGAGATGTGGTGAAACTGCACGGTATCTCTAGCTCTATTTTGAGTGATAAAGACCCTCTTTTCACTAGTAATTTTTGAAAGGAATTATTCATGTTACAAGGAACGGTACTGAAGATGAGTTCTTCATATCATCCCTAAACGGACGACCAAATGGAAGTGGTTAATAGGTATTTAGAAACCTACCTTTGATGTTTTGCCTCTGAGCAACCTAAAAGTTGGTTTCATTGGTTGTTTTGGGAGGAGTATTGGTTTAATACTACCTACCACGTCTCAATCAGGAAGTGTCTATGGTCGCTTACCACCAACTATATTGCATTTCTCCCAAAGAGAGACTCAAGTAGAATCAATGGCATTGGCTTTGGTGGATAAAGATGAGACCTTACGTCAACTTAAGCACAACCTACTCTGTGCTCAATCTACGATGAAGAAATTTACACATGCTCATAGGAAGGAAGTAAAATACCGAGAAGGAGAATTGGTCTATTAAACTTAAGGCCAGATAAACAGCTTATCCTAGCTAAACGCATCTATCCTAAGCTTTCTGCAAGGTATTATGGCCCTTTTAAAATCACCGGAAGGGTAGTGCAAGCTTAGAGGTGGATTCAATTTTTCAGTTTTCCCAACTGAAAAGGGCTGTGAGAGATCACCCTATTAAGCAAGATCTTCCTCAAGGGATAGAGGTAGATATCGCTGAAATGGTTGGCAATCCTGGCCTTATGCATCATCAAGTCCGAGGGAAGAGCTATTCGGCAATGACTTACCTGTTGAGGAGGCAACCTGGGAGGATGCAAGATTTATTAAGGATCAATCTCTTTCTATTCACCTTTGAGGACAAGGTGCCTATTGAGACCAAGGGACTTGTTAGCACTTCACCTATTTTATCTAAGCCCACATCCCTTATTCAAGATAACCAACCTACACTCGTAGGAACAAATCTGCCTTGGAAGCAAGTTTGTTATGAGGTAATTCTGGAGAGAGAATATTTGGAGAGGTGATAAGGCAAAACATTCGTAATAAGAAGGCAATTTTTGACATTGTGAAACAATTAGTTAAGCCTGGTTATACCGGGAGGCCGAGGGCGAGGGCGAGGGTAAGGGCGAGCTTGCCCCAGCTGTATTTATCTTTCAAACATATCAATAATAAAATCTCTACAAAGTTCTCTATCATGTATCAATACAGTATCTTGCTAGAAATTAATCCGCTACCAAATCCAATACAATATTTATAACATTAGTTAGCAGATAACTAATCTAGTCAAATTTAAGTCCCCCGGTGCAATATAGAAGTATAGACTAGTCGAACCGGCTCTCTAAAACTATGAGCTTGACTCTAAGCTCAAATTAATCAAACTTGGCCTATTAACTTTGGTTCGGACTAAGTCCAAACCCTTATGCCAACCCTAGTTGGGACAACTTCATTCTACGCGTACTAGAATATCTCAAATCCATCAAACTTTTCTGAAATTGCATTAGTTTCATCAACTCTTATGAGTTCCAGAGCCAAACATTCCTTCCTAGATGTAATCTCCACCTTTCAGTAAAATCAATCATATCGAAGATGGATCAAACCAGTGTCATTTTGGGACATAAAACAGAGAAAGAAGCTCCTGACCTGATTTGGTTTAACATTCTAACAAGAAAATGACAGGTTCATACACTCTTCCAATGGCAAAATTATCTGACAGCAAGAAAACCTATGTTCCCTGTCCTGTATTAGTGAACACAGCCTTGTCCCTCTTTGTATGGAATATCTGATATCTCCCATTTGGTTGATGAAAGTAATGCCTGAACCATTCTAATGAGCCAAGATTACAGTTAATCTTGCCAGGGATCACTTTCAGTCCTCACTTCCGAGGGTTCAACTATTTCTGCCTCCAACGCTTCACCAGCATTTGCGTCAGCTTCCTTAGCATCGTTTACTGATGCCGATGCCTCTGTATCACCCTCATCTGATCTACCCCATCTACCTCCAACTGCCATTGCCATCATGTCATATATTTTATTACCCAACTCTGCTGGACTGTCAGGCTGCAAAATCAAATAAAAGAGTTTTAAGTGAAACGGATATGGAGAATCAATATTGCCATTACAAATATTGAAGACGAGCAAGTAAACTAATTCATTCTTACAGAGAATCCACTAGAGATCAATGCAGTATCATAGAGGAGGTCGACAACTCTCTTCGCATCACTCCTATCGGGCGCATTCTTGCAGGCAGCCTGTCATAAGTAAGATCAGGAAACAGTTTCAGTTTCACCAGCAATATAAGATTATGCATTCACTTATTTGAATGCCAAGCATCACAATCAAGGATATAGCCATTTCCCTTGAAACAAATCTCCATCAATTATTAAGTAGTTTGTCATCCCGATTGACGTTACCATTGTAGCTAAAACTTTAGATCAGAACAGAATGTTTGTGCAGATACCATAACCATCTCATAATCATATGCAATCAAATTCACATTAACTAATTAATTTCAAATAAAAAATAGATCCCCCTATTCAAGTAATCTATATTAAGTAGAATGGTCTTACATTTAAGTCCTTAATGATGGGGTGATCTGGATTAAGCTCCAATATTCTCCTTCCTCTCATGAACTCCAAGCTAGAAGTGTCTCCAAGGGCTTGAGCTTTCATCAGCCTTCAAAACAAAAAGACCTTTCGGTTGAGATGAACTCCCTGTGCTATATTTCTCAATGCACAGCTTCTCAGTAGAAAAAGTATAAATAATACAGAAACTAGAAAACCAATCCTGACCTTTCCATATTGGCAGACCATCCAAACTTTCCAGAAACAAGAACACAGGGAGAAGAACTTAACCGCTTCGAAATTTGAACTTTGGCCACCTTATCACCAAGCTGCTGTTTTATCCAATCACAAAGAACATTGTATTCTTGTTTGGCTTCTCTTTCTTTGACCTCATCTTCATCCCCTGATGTAAAACGCCACTGTCATTAGCAAAGACGCATATCTCCCAGAAAGACAGCAGACATGACGAGATAAAAAATTGCTGCCATCACCATATAGTAAAAAGATGGTAATTCCTTACCAAGTTCTAGATCTTCCTTGCTAATGTCAACAAATTTCTTCTCTTTGTAGGTTTGAAGGTTTTGGATAGCAACTTCATCAATGGGCTCAACTAAATAAAGTACCTACAAAAACCAGTTAAGTATAAGAGAAATGAAGACCAAAAATTTAAATCGGTATGCATAAAAAGTGAAAAATGAAACAGCTATAAGGAATGGTCGGGAGAAAATAGGGGAGAAGAGACTTGTAAAATCACAGAACTTATTGCTGTCCAACATGGGACGTCTTCATATGAAACTAATTTGTTGTTACCCTACTATGTCAGCATTTGAACAAGTAACAATATGGCCTTTGAACTCCATCACCTTGACCTTTATCTTTTTTCTTTTAACAGAATGAGAGATGTTATTGGGCTTGAAATGTTCATCTACCACATTAAGGCAGATTAGAAAACAACTGGATCTATAGACCGTTGGCATATTTTATCGCTTCAAATGGTTTTCAGAAAAATTTGCGTTTATGAAAAGGATTTTAGAACTGCTTGCAGATAAACCTGCATACCATGAGTTTGTTCAAATGAAAGGATCTGCTTAAAAAGCATACCTCAATATCTTTCTGAACCAATTTTTCCAAGAATGGAGCACTCTTGGCACTTTTCAAGCTGTCTGTTGCTAAGTAATAGATAGCCTTTTGGTTCTCCCCCATGTTTTCAACATAGTCATCTAAGCTTCTTAGCTCTTCTTCACTTTTGGAAGTGAAAAACCGTAGCAGTGGAGTTATACGCTTGTGATTTCCCGAGTCCTCAATGCACCCTAATTTTAGAAACCGGCCAAAGTTCTCCCAGAGTTTTTTGTAGTCCTGTAATAGAAGCACAAATGTTTCAAGATCAGGAATCAGATCCAACAAGAACAAAATTCCTGGTTACATTAACCATCACCAACCTCTTTATTTTCACTTTCAGAAAGATCTTGAATCATATCAAATGTTTTCCTGACAAGTCGCTTTCTCATGATTCTGACAATCCTGCTTTCTTGAAGAATCTCACGAGAAACATTTAGAGGAAGATCATCAGAGTCCACTACACCCTTCACAAAGCTAAGGTACCTAGGAAACTGTCACAAAATATACTGCAATTAGCAGATTCATTCAAGGAGAGTAAAGATCATAAAGTAGATGTTATTTAAAGACTATTTTCTTACGAAAAGGTTTAGCATTTCAATCAATGCAGAGTGTCTAATTACATTATAATCTGAATGAGGAATTATCCAATAAGTATGTCAATCACATAATATACATACTAAGGCATAGCAATACCAACAATAGATATTCACACATTTATGATTCTCATCTATATGAAAAAAGGAGGAAAGAAAGAGCCATACAAGTTTTTTCCTCCCACGCTCTGTAATTTCCACAAAAGATACCACAATGAAGAGTAAAAATACTAAACATGGACTCGACAATAAACAAACCAGAAAATTTTCAATGATTCTAAACAATAAAACAAAACTCACCAATTCTCCATCAAAATCATCAGAGATAAACACCCGCTTGACATATAGCCGTATATTTTTTGTTTTTGGATTTATCACATCCTCATTATTAAGGGGACCCATTCCAGGAATGTATAAAACACTCCTGAATTCCACTTCACCCTGCAAAATTGCCCAAGATAAGTTCTCCACTTAGTCAATTAACCTACAGACCCGCACCCAAAACCCCCAAGAGGGTACCTCTGTAGTGAAATGTGTGTATGCTAGTGGATCCAGGAATTCATTAAATGTCTTCTTGTAAAACTCTTGGTATTCTTCTTTTTCAACTTCTTTTGGATTTCGCATCTGCAGCAGACAAATACAGGGGAAAAAAACTCAAATTGATTCTCTTCAATTAGATAAGGCAGGTCACAGCCAACAATATATCTTACTTCCTTTGTCAACCAAAGAAAACCGAAATGTTGGAGAACTATGTTGAAAAAAAAAAATGGATGCTCAGTATATTGCTTCAATACTAACCCATATTGGTTTTGTCTCATTGGCTAATTCCCAATCCCAATACTTCTCAGTTTTTGTGGTTTTCTTCTTCTTTTTCTCACCCTGGCATCAAGTAGAGTATGGGTTACTAATAAGTGTCATAGTCCAAAAGCAAAACTCCATGGAAGCAACGCTAGGTATGCCAATTACCTCGGCATTTTCTTCTCCTTCCTTTGGTTCTTCCTCCTCTTCCACCTGCCACGAGTTTGAGCAACAAAAGTTATTGGTTATAACTATTAAAAGAGCTGCTAATCATACTAATCCAGACACAAAGCCACAAATGAAGGCAGTTGCTCAAGAACAAATATTGCCAAACTAAAAATGCAAAGGCTTAATATCAATTAAAAGTGCTTTGCACTCAAATGTTCACTTGTTTAATTAAAATTATGAAAAGGCTAAAATAATAATCAGATGTAGACTTCTTTACCTCAACAGTTCTTGATTTTTCTATCCATGTATAGATGGGGAATGAAACAAATTGTGAATAATTTTTCACCAAATTCTGAATTTTGAGTGGATCCGAGAACTCATACTTGTCATCCTCCTGCAATGGGATCAACAAAACATTGAGAAAGCTCTCTCCAAGCAATGACAAAACCTCTTGGTTCAAAAACCTAGGGAGGTAAATTAACATATAAAGAAACATCCAAGAGCTTGTCCTCTCCTTTCATCCCACAAGTTAAAAGACAGGATTTTTGCAAAAATAAAAGGTAAAAGGAAATACTACCTTGGTTAGTACAGCTGGAAGGTCATTTTAATCTATATTCGTTAATAAAATCCAGAAGAGCATGGGTACCTTTAAATAAAGTGTAATTTGAGTTCCGCGACGCAATAGCTTTTCAGGATCAGTTTCTTCCTTGATCACATATGAGCTGCTGTCAGCTACTGCTTCCCAAACATATTGCTTATCAGACCTGGGGCTCTTAGTAGACACAACAACCTGTTTCCATTGGATAGACATTGGAGTCACAAAATCTCTTTAAACAAGCAGAATGTTTCAAGATAGATATTTTGGAAATCTTATGATACCTTCTCTGCAACAAGAAAAGCAGAATAGAAGCCAACACCAAACTGACCAATCAAACTGTTATCTGCTCCAGCATCTTTGTTTTCCTATACATGATAATGAGTACAAAAATGAGCTTCAAGGGTACAAGAGAACTTGAACAACAAAGAATGTTGAAATTGTCAAATAATATCATACACAGATACTAAAACTTAAAAGTAAATACCTTAAGAGCCTTCAGGAATTTTGAAGTGCCACTCTGAGCAATTGTTCCAAGACAGTCAATGAGCTCCTCTTTTGTCATTCCAACTCCAGTATCTCTAGAAGTATTTTAAAAATATAAACTCCAATACCATACCCAAGCCTTAACAAATCAGAAGTAAGTGAAACAGGCAAATGAGCATACGTTATGGTGATAGTCCCATTATCTTGATCAGGTTTGATACGTATCTCAAGTTCTCCAGCATCTCCAAGCAAAGATGGCTCAGTCACGCTCAAGAATCTCAACTTATCCAAAGCATCACTCGCATTGCTGAAGGTAATAATATTAGGAAATCACGATCTCAAAGTATAATGAAATATATACACAAGTTGACTAGCAAAAGGAAAGGACAAAATCCCAGAAGAAAACCAAAGAGAGACGCTTGTTCAAAAAGAGACGAAAAGGCATAAATTAGAGAGATGCAGTAGAATCCATTAAGTTGTAGATGTACAAGAAGATTAATGGTTAATATGTCATCAATCATTAAAATTTTGATACGCTTACACTACCAATATTCTGCATACTCACCTCACAAGCTCTCTAAGGAAAACTTCTTTATGGCTGTATAGGCTGTGAACAATCAAGTCTAATAGGCGACTGACCTGAAACATTTAAATTTTTATGCTTTCAGAAACCTGAACATGAGTAAATACAAAAGCATACATTTAAACAGACTGCAAATGAACATAATGCCAGTAGTTAGACAGAAAACAAAACGCAAAACCCAAAAAGACTCCAACTTCATCTCATACGGAATCATAGAAAGCCAGCCCATCATAGTTCTGCCCAAAAAAGGGCTCACTTTTTACTTCTGCGATTCAAAACGTCCATCAATTGCCACGAAATGCAAAAAAAAAAAAATACTCACCTTCTTTACTGAGCTAAACCAAATAGGAAGTATACAAAACATGAAAGGAACCAGAACGATGCGTAAAATCCAAAAGGACAACAACTGTATACTATACAACAAATCTAGAACGAAAAAGAATACGGAAAGAAAAACAGAGACCCACCTCAGCTTGGTACTCATACTTCTCGCCAGAATCATCAGCGGTCTCCTTCTCAGCCACAGCCGCTTCACATCGTACAGCAATTCGATTGTATCTTCGGTCAAGCTTCCACTTTAATCCAGCAACAGAACACCCTTTTCCGAGAACGTTATTTTGATGCAGAAATGCACTTCTGAGATTAAAAATTTTGCTGTTATTAACATTGGAGTGTTTCACTGAAAAGGGTTTTAACGAAGGAAGAGAAACCAAAGATGCAGCAGCCAAGCTTCTGCCTAAAACTGGAGCCATGATAAGGAACAACTTTTGTTGCAGTAATGCAATAAACTAAAAACCCTTTAAAAGGGCTTAAGGAGGAAGAGAAGAGGGTTCTAGAACGAGCAAAGACACGACTTTGGGGTTTTGGGTTTGGAGCTATTTGTTTGGGAAATTGTAAGGCCTAGATGCTGCCATATCAGCCTCATCAACATCCATCTACAGTTCCAATTTTCCCAATTTTCCATTCTATTATTATGTAATGTTCATAACAATCCAAGATTGAATCCCAAGCCTCCGCTAAAACGAAATTTTGCCCTACTAAACATTTTTTATAATAAGAGAATTCATAATTACTATTCTCATATTATGATTTAAGATAACAAGTTCCGTTCAACTTAAATTAAATTTAGAGAAATTTGACTTTTTTTTTTCGAGAAATTTAACTTTTTTTTTATTCACAAAGTATCTTAAGAGAGTCCTAATTATAGAAAAACACCTTTAAGCTATTTACACTCAGATTAATCTCCACTTAAACTGGATAGGTCTCTTATGAGAAATAAAGTTCTAACCCCAAATTTTAAACGGCTGCATGCGCGAGGACGATTCAAATCTCTGACCTCAATTAAGCCAAGAACGAACATTGCTTTGATTCTAAAAGTGTGAAGCATAATAATTTAGTGACTGGAAAGTAAGAAATTCTTAGGCTCATCAAATTTGGATGCATTGACATTCTTGGGCAAATGCTGACGAAGAACAAGATGAGGGAAGATTCAGATTCACTTCACTTAGAGTTCATTTAAAACTGAAAATTCTGATTTTTTTTTCCCTACTCATGAACATTGGTTTTGCAAAAGAATACAGCCAAAAAAAAAAAACTGAAAGCAATTTGACTTGGAGATTGGACAAATCCTCATTGTACTAAAGCCTCAAAAAGGAAAAACCAAAACCTAAAAGAAAAAAGTATGACAGGGAAGCTTTATGTGAATCCATACAAAATCTAAACACCAATATCACCCATTGAACTCAAAAAAGAGCTGCATGAAATGGAAGAAAAAGATTGATGTAATGCTTTAAGCTCAACACCATCTGCCTGAAGATAATGGATATGAAACATGAAAGCTGGAGTGCGTGCTGAACTTTGATCTTCTCTGGGGTGTATGCAGATTTGCCTCTGGCAATCTATAATCACTCCTATTCAGGCCGTGTTTGGAAACTGATGAATTGAATTTAATCTTGAGATTGAATTCAATTCATCTGTTTAGAAGTAAAAAACTAGCATGAATTGAATTCAACTGTGAATTCAATTACATCATCTTTAAGGGGTTGAATTCACGTTGAAAATCACGTGAATTCAACCCCTCAACGCTGCTCTCCACTTTAACAGGGTGTTAATAACTCATTAAATTGTCTTGGTTTGTAACTGGCGCCGTAACAATACTACTCATTTGAAGCTTTAACCAACCCATCCAAAAACATGATAATACTCACAATAAAATTTTTCTTTTTTATTTTAATAATAAACTTTTTTGTTAATATATTATTAAATTATCTTCAAAATATAAACATCAATTTATATTTGATTTAATAATTAAAAATAATTTAAATAAATATTACGTTTTAGATAAGAAGATAATTTTTAAAA
>JANSVB020000004.1:8373-25086 GCA_025504935.2 Erythroxylum haughtii
TAAAAATATTTATTTTTATTTTAAAAACAAAAATTAAAAATTCACAATAATTATAAAAGTTGAAGTAAATAAAATAATTGATTTAAAAAATTTTGAAAAAAGGAGAAAGGAGAGGAGAGAACGAGAGAGGGAGAATTTAATTTTTTTAAAAAAATTTGCAAACAAATTCCTCTATTTTTAAAAATTTTTGGTACCGGTTGGTATCTACAATCGACCATCTATTTCATACCAGACAAAACGATATCCAAAATTTTGGTTTTAGTGTCTAAATAGTTAAAGACGTCAAACAAGTTAATATAGTAAATATCTTTTTCCGGCGATTAAAAAACTGAATTAATTTAACCATTTTAACTGTGAAAATCTTGAACTATTCTATTTTTCGGTTTGATTTACTTTACTAATTTTTATCGTTAAAAACCGATCAATTAATTGATTGATTTTTATAAACTAATTGTTTTTAATATATTCAAATAAATCAATTAATTTTTATTTAACAGTCTTATTTTTAATTAAGCTTTAAATTCTTTTATGAGAAATGATAACTTCCATCAATTATATTTCAAATTCTTTAATTTTATTTATTAATTAATTCATTTTAAAACGGTCTTTTATTGTATTTTTAATGCATTCATTGTCCTTTATAATTTATTTTAATTGCTAAGATAAACATAATTTTTAACTTTAGAAAGATGATATCTAAACGAATTTATCTCATATATAATTTATAAACTATTATATAATATTAGTAATTAAAATAAACTAAAAGATAATTAAAATTTAAATAAGACTTAGTGGTTAGCAACTTAGCATTCTCTCAAAACCCGTTGACTTGGAAGTATTGAGTGGAACTCGAATCTTCTTTAAAGATTTCTGTGTTTATATATATTATGTCTGAATTCATAAACTTAAGAAGAAAAACTAGAGATGTCAAAAAAGCTCGGTTTCGCCCGTGCCACGGGCTAATCATAGTCGGCTCAATTGTTATTTTAGAAACGACATCATTTTTTACACTTTTTATTAAAAAAATATGAAAAGTCGATTGGCCACGGGCTAATCATAGTTGGCTCAACTGTTATTTTAGAAACGACATCATTTTTTACACTTTTTATTAAAAAAATATGAAAAGTCGATTGGCTCGGCTCGCCCGTGGCTAGACACGAGCCACCCTAGCTCAGGGTCGAATAGGGTAGAGCTGGGCAAGGCTAGAAGCGACTCCAACCTGACCCGGTCCATTAACATCTCTAAGTAATTGTAATATCAAGTTTCTGTTATAAAAAATAGATGTTATTATATTTAGGGTAAAAAGGATGAAAATCTTTTGAAGTTTATGCAAATTTTTAAAAAATCTTTAATTTTAAAAACTATCGATAAAAACTTTTTATGGTTTTAAAACTATCAGAAAATATCTTCTCTTACGTTTTTGATTAAAAAATAATGATCAAATGCATACGGCACAAATATCACATATGAATCAATTAAATGTTATTTATAATCTAACATAACTATTAAATTTAAATTAAACTAATTAAATACGAGTTATATTAATAATTTATAATTATATTAAATTTTTAATTTAGATCGATTAAATTTATTTGAATTAAAGAGGTGATTTAAGCTACCATATCAGGAAAAATTGATTAGTTTACATGTGATATTTAGAGAGGTGATTGTTTTTCCAGTCAGGACAAGGGTCGCCTTAGCTCGTGCTCGACTCAACCTTGGCTCATGACTCGGTCGAGTCTAACTATTTTAGCCCGTGGCCCAGTCAACCCGGGTCAAGATCATGTCGGAACGCAATGAGCCAAAATTGCCAAGCCTAATAAATATTGTGTGCAATTATTAAAAAATCCAATAATTGCTTTTAATATTATAATTTTAATTAAGAATAACATAGAGTCAGGTTAAGTAAAGTTAGCCATCCATTACCAATGATTCGGGCTCGGTCTAAAGTCTTATTTGACTTAAAATGTGTAGCTTGAGTAGATTCAAATCACTCTAAATGGTATAATTAATTAAAAGAATATTATTTTAATCTTAATTTTTAAAAAATTACAAATCAAACAATATTATTTTGAGCACTTAAACTAATTTTGAGCCGAATCAAGCTCTAATTATTATCTTTGATTGTAATCAATAATTTTAGAGGAAGACGTTTAGACTGTCGGACCATTCAAATCAAACCAAAATTCAATCATCTTCTCTAACTGCAATCACTGATTACCTTCAATTATCATCTCTAGTTGCAATCAATGATTTAAGCATCTAATGAGTTGGTCTAATTACGTGGAGATTAAGAATGGACAAAGACAGCTACTCTCCAGTTTGGTTCCATAAGTTTCCAACCTCACAAGACGAACCTCTGTTGTCTGGTCTTGATCCATGTTAGCTGGTTGACTGGGTCTGAACCTCAGGCCCTCTACTATTGATGAGCTTGCTTGCAGCTTTTAGTGCTAGGGATTACCGGACTCGTTCTTCTGGCGCTCCAAATATTCCGGAGCAAACCTGAGATCTTTCTACTCTTCTTACATATCAGAGTGTCTTTCCAATGAATTTGGACCAAAACATAAGCTTCAATGCTTCATAAATTTTTAACACGTGGCTTATAAGTAGCATGTTGCCTATTTACTACTACATCAACATAATAAGTGCCCCTAAAATGAAGCATTATATGATATTACGGCAATGGATTGGATCGGGTTAAAATCTTATTTCCATTTATTGTCATTTTAATAAAAATAATAATGAATTGGATCGAGTTCGGTGAATTGTTAACCCGACCCTCATCCCACAGTTTGAGTATGGTCAAAATTTGATTAAACTCGTATCGTTTATTCGGATTGTGATTGGACTCATCCAAATATTTTGGTTTTGAAAAAAAAAATCTCGAATGGTGACATTTTTTTTTAATTTACAAAAATTTAAGACCAAAATTATGTCGTTTCGTAAATTTTATAAAATAATGTCGTTTTAAGTTAGAGTTCCGACTATTTAGACTTTTCGAATCAAGCCTCAAGTCGGCCCTGCTTATTTAATTAACCAAAATTTGACTTTTAATTTTATATGTTAAATTTTAAATCGAAATTCAAAGAATTCAAACTCACTAAAATTACACAATATTAAAAATTATTGAATGCTTGAAAATAAACTTTTTTTATTAGAGACAATTATATGGAATTGGGAATTTAGAATGATTTATATTCGAAAATAAAAAAGAATGATACTAAATTAATTTAATTATAAACTACTTGATAAATCAATAAATATATTCAATTGTGGGATCTAAAGAAATCTTTAACTATATCAAAAGTAATGCAATAAATAAAGATAGGATGATGAAAATCATTAACTACATTACAAGTATAGATTAAAGCAAACTATTTAACTATATTATAAGTAATACTCATCAATTCCAATTGATTACAATGAGCTTGTTTCATCCTTAATCACTTTTAACATTTCTACTTTTTATTGGATTAGATTTATTTAGAGATAGCAATAAAGTTAAGGTTTGACTTCATTTAACCAAGCTTCGGATCAAGCTGGAGCTACTTTTCTAAAAAATTTGAGCTTCGAGCTAGGCTCTAGTTTGTATTGCTTAGCTTGAGTCAGGTTAAAACTCGAAAATTATAAGTAAAACGATGTTGTTACGAAGTAAAATGACATTATTTTTTATTTTAAAATTTTAAAATATTTTTTTTGACCCAATTAAGAATGGGAATTCGTGTTGATCAGACTTCGAATACCTGACTCGACCTATTGTCATCTATATATTTATTTATAATATAAATTAAATTTAAAAATGACAATTGGATGAATTGAGTTTGTTTAATATGTTTAAATATTAGAACTCAAAATTGAATAAACATATTTCAATCTATCAATTTTAAGTATGGTTTAGAGCTTTGCTTTCTCATTATTACAATAAAAAACATTTTTTATTATGATTATTGCACATAATTAATGTTAAATCAATGTTCAATGATTAATATTACAACTCTTAATAGAGTTATAAGAGTTTCAATTTTAATATATCTCTAATATTAGTGAGGTGAATTAACTAGGCTTAGTTTGGATCATTTTTTTTAGATAGTTATGTTAAATAGTTAAATAAATTAAAATTATTAGTGGATATATATCAATATTTAATATTTTAAAAATTAGATCAGAAACTAAATAAATCCGTAAGACAAAAGATTTAAAATTTAAAAGTTGAATTAATATTAAAATATAAAAAATAAGCTAAAAATTGAATAAATTTAAAATTTAAAATTAGATTGAACAATTGTAAAAAAAATTGAAATTTGATTAAAAAGTAGAGTTTGAAATAAAAATTAATTTATTTATTTTAATTTATAAATATTAATTAATTTATAAAAATTTCCAATAAATACATAATTTTTAATTATCAAAATAAAATAAACTAAAAATTTAAAATAAGATCGACTAGTTCAATTTTTTTTTGAATTTATTAATCATTAATTTTTGATATGTATAATTGAGCTCACGGACAAAGCGCATACCAACCTAACATCTTCCAAAGTCATCTGTTTTATGGATTATGCACACCAACTTCTGCTCAATTCTTCTATAGAAAAAGATTCAATTTTTATAACCAAAACCTTATTTTCTTGTCCGAATCTGAATTCTGGGAGGCTATTATGGTTCTTTAATAACTAGAAAATGAAAGGAAAAGCAAATCAATATCAAGACGATGATGAGTACAAAGACGAGGATTTTGGTCCAAGAAAAGACGGGCCATCTTCAAATGTCACAGCAACATCAGTCAGCAACAATCACACTAACGTTATCAACAACAAAGGTATATCGTATGCTTTTGTTTGAATTTAGATCCGCCTCAATTTGACAGCTCTTTCATGGGGTCCCTCATTTCTTAAGAGTCGAGATATGTAGAAAGCTCTGTTTTTCTTTGTATCTGTTGCCCAATTGTAAAGTTTCGAGCTTTCGTGGTTACGGGGCTTTAATATGGTGTGTTCTCAAAAGGGTTATTCAGTTTTGAGTTTCTTGACTGCTCTTTGATGTGTGTAGCAGATGGGAAGAATAGTGATAAGGCTAACGCCATAAGATCGAAGCATTCTGTCACTGAACAACGGAGGAGGAGCAAGATCAACGAGAGGTTTGTTCAGTTGTTTAAATTATAGGTTCTTGCATATGTACATGCTATGTTTCGTCCTTTCCTCTCAATGATTTCTTTTCCTGTTTCTCTTTTTGGTTTATTAATGTCTTATGCATACTGTTGTTGGGATTCTGTTGCATGTACTCTGCTTTAGGGAGGAGAACTAGAGTAGAATTTTAATGGTTCGTTACAATTTAAATGCTTTACTCTGCTTTAGGGAGGAGAACTAGAGAAGAATTTTAATGGTTTGTTACAATTTAAATGTTTTACTCTGCTTTAGGGAGGAGAACTAGAGTAGAATTTTAATGGTCTGTTACAATTTAAATGTTCTTTTTAAAGTAATCTTCGTTCACAAATCCCATCTGATAATGAAATGGATCAACGAGCTTGCATGATAAATGTAACCTTTGAACTATAAGGCAGCAACTTTCATTCTTTCAACATCATACTTATCAGGCATTCTACATCGTGGTCTTTGTCAAATTATAATCGATTTTCAATTCTGAACTCTCCTTTGCTGTGATTCTGAAAGTGTTTAAATATGTTAATTTTAGTAATCAGATTGATATCCATCTACAGTTGGTGCTTATCAGCTTTTAGTGGTGACTTGAAAGGAAAATTACTTGTACTTCTTGAGAACCCTCAATTTGAGTCTGTTTAACACAAGCTGTCAAACTTAAGGTCTCCCTCACTTCTTCACCTAATCTCCTCAAGTAAAAATATGACAGGTGGTTTCAATTCAAGTAATCCCAATTTGCATGAACTATGGTTTACTTTTCCACAAAGGCAAGGATGGACTGAATGAAGTGCTTGAGATTACAGTCTTGGTTTATGATTACTGAATACAGTATAATGAAGTGTAATCTGTTTTGACCAGATTCCAGATACTTAGAGAACTTATACCTCATGGTGATCAAAAGAGAGATACAGCATCATTTTTGTTAGAGGTAAACCAGTTATGTGGGATTCAACCACAAGAAAACGTACATTGAACTGGATTCCAGTTGATTGACTGAACATCTGCATTTCTGTAGGTGATTAAATATGTCCAATATCTACAAGAAAAGGTGCAAAAATATGAGAGTACATATCAAGGATGGGGCTCCGAGCCAACCAAGTTGATGCCTTGGGTAAAGTTCTTATAGTTGGTTTGATTGTTTGTTTGCTTATATGCTTCACTAGTGTACTTTTTTGCAGGTTGATGGCTATTTTTACCTCCATAACATGTGCTACCATAAATTGTCTCCAGAAAACTTATCATGAAAATTTATTTGTTAAAAGAAACATTTTGCTAGAGGATTATGTTATCTGATAGATTCACAACTGAATTTGGCCGTGATGCATGGATAGTAAATAAATGTTTTATGGCTTTCCAAATGGATCTGATATATTTGGTAAGTACTCTAATCTTCTAGGCGTTCAAGTTACTACAAACAACTGTAAACAACATAAACTGATGAACATTTCTTTTCCCTTGAACTGGGTTTTCGATCAGTACATTCATGGAGAACAAATATGGTTTTATGCTTTCATTTAAGTGAAATGCTGTAAATGGACTAACAAATTATCAAATATCTGAACGTAAATAATGACAAGAATAATTCCACAACTAATGGTGTTCTCAAGAGTTTCTTCTCTGTTATTAATACTTACTATTTGAATTATCAAGTAAAGTTGGGATATCGTTCTTTGTGATGGGGATTCTTTCTTTTTGACCTTCTTGGCTCGTATCTATTTGGTAGTTGCATGTATTTAGATTACCAAAGATTCTTACATTTGGTTGTCATTAAAGTTGGAGCTGTTAATTTGGCGGATTTTTTAGATAAAAGTTTCTGGTTTTGTGGAGCAACTATTGTATATAATTATAGCTCTCGTTTCCGTCTCAGTTGAGTTATTGATATGGTTATTGGATATGAACAAGTTTTGTCATTTCTCTTATTTGTAATCAGAGAAACATTCACTGGCGTGTCCAAAGTTTTGTTGGTCAGCCACAAGCCATGAGAAATGGTTCTAGTCCAGGATCTGCATTTCCTGGAAGATTTGACGAGAACATGCTTACAGGAATTCAAAATCCAGTGGAATCTGATCCTACCCGGGAAACAACATACAAAGAAATGGAATGCCAATCTGAGTTTGCAAACAAGGCTATGTCTCTGAAGATGCCTGTGCAGTCTGAGATTCCAGCTTCTATCCAGAGTCTTGATATTGCTCCACCTCCTCTTCATCATCATCCAATCTCTGATGCACAATCAGATGACTGTCCAATAAACAACGATCCACTGAACCAGCAGGAGGAGCTGACAATTGAAGGTGGGACGATAAGCATCTCGAGTATGTACTCTGAAGGGTATGTGAGATCTGTAAATTCTGAGAGGCATTACGCCAAGAGAGATAGAGCTTATGGCTTTTGTTTTTGGTTTCCCTCTAAACTTTCCACATTTCTGTTAATCTTGCGTAGTTGTGAGGAAATCTTTTCCTTATAAATGTTCGTCCTCAACTTCTGTTGCGGCTCCATAAGTGCAGTTGCTAGTGCATCAACATGTAGCTTAGCTTTAATTCACATCATTTGTACTGTGCACTAGGAAAATTTAGTCTTCTCCAGTTTAAGGAAGAAATGAGGCTTAAATGTTATGAAGCTAAGTAGTCGTGGCAGGTTATTCGTTTATGACAGTGGGGTCTGAGTAGTGTTCTTTATATGCTCTTACATCCTGAAAGTTGACCTAAAGTCAGCTAATGATTTGTATTCTTCACATTCTGCATGCTTTTCCTGTTATCTGGAACAAAGATATGTTGAAAATAACTTCCATATATTGTGTAAACCAGGTTATTGAACACTCTGACACAGGCACTTCAGAGTGCTGGTGTAGATTTGTCACAAGCCAAAATCTCAGTGCAGATTGACCTCGGAAAGCAGGCAAATAGAGGACAGAGCTTTGGAACATGTACTCCCAAGGTATGGAACCTTTGACTAACTGGAAAACTTATGTTGCTGGAGAACTGTTGTAAAGTTCAACAAACAACACCGCAACTCTGAAATCTTCTATTGCTTTCCAGGATCTTCATAATCTGCCTCCTAGCAGTCAGGTAGCTGAACATCTCGGGAACTTTAGCAGTGAAGAGGACTTGTGTCAAGCTCAGAAACGCCTGAAGACACAAGAGTAGGATGACATCTCTCCAGCCTTTCATTTTGCTTAGTCTTTCGTTCCTTTCGCCAATCATCTTCAAAATGCAATAGTATTCTCCGTGCATTGTATATGCCGTATCTTTTCTAGTCCTTGAGTTTCCTATATAAGTGTTTATATTTATACTCTGTGGAGTTTCTGAATAGATTTCTAGTCAGGATCTGCAGTTTTGAGTTTCCTATATTCTTTTCTAGTCCTTGAGTTTCCTATATAAGTGTTTATATTTATATTCTGTGGAGTTCTGAATAGATTTCTAGTCAGGATCTGCAGTTTTCGAGACTGGTTGTATCAAATATAAGCTACAATGTACACAAGAATAGAGTCTTGCCATCTTCTTGCAATAGATTTATTGCTCAAGGTCCTGTAATTCCCTGCCATTTCATGCTTTTGAGATCTTACTGAAATGGAAAATGAATGAATTTGTGCAAAAATAAACATCAAACCGGGCATGTCATTGATACCTTTATTAGTTCCTTCATGCACGGAGGACACATCAAATGAGAGAAACTTCAGAATGGATCCAAACCAACTTCAGTGTATCTAGTTCTTGTGAGCAGTAACGACATAGGCCAAATCGTTCTTCTAGTGTTTAGTACCAAGTCCATTCATTGTTAATATAATGCAGTAATATACAGCACAGAATTACTCAAAGATGAAAGCTGTTTTTCAGAAATTGGTTTTGCCATTTAAAGCTTGAAACCTGAGGTGGATGATAAGTGCATCAGATTGTTAAAGCCAAACTCGAAACTTTTTCAATAAAGGCCACAAGGAACACGGGGCAAATTATTGTAACAAGTCGTACAGGCATCAATATGAAAAGAAGGTATAGAAATCAGAAGTAGACTACACAATCACATATGAAATACTGTTGTTGAACTGCCATAATTCACAGTACCAGACAGGTGATAATGATCATGGTAATCTTTCTCCGAGTGAGCTCCATCCTTTGAAAGGACTTTCACCTGTTAATGGTGGAGTTGCAAGATAGTGTTCACGGCCATACCTGTTCAAGTAAGTTGACCTTTCTTTCTCAAATTAAAGAACACCAGAGCATTTCAAATCGAAAGGCTGCTTGCAATTTCCGCACATTATAGTCCCTGTAATGCAATATCCAAAAATAATATTTCCCCATCATCGCAGCAAGAAGTATCTTAAACCATTCCTCAGGAAATGTCTCCTTGCATGCTTATTTAATAGTCCAACAGCAAAGCGGGATACTCATCCTGGACAATCTGAAGGTAAACTAATCTTTGTGCATATGTCATGAAACAGATCAATCTTTCAGAAGTCTGGTCTTCATATCTGCTGATCTATGGTAGTCCCGAGTCATTAAACTGAAGTGGTTGTCCTGAATCAATTTGATGAATTCGCTCCATAACGGGGAACTTATTTGCTGTTATTCAACCCTCCTAAAGTTTTTATCAGAAAAGCATAATCATATGCTGCTTCTTTGCAATAACTGTAGGAACCACCTTCACCAAAATGTCCTCCACTCATATTTGTCTTCATAATGACTGATAGAGAGCAATCATGACATGTACAGTCTCGTATTCTGGCCACCCATTTGGCTGGTTCCCAAACTCCAACTCTGAGATGAACAATCATGTTAATAGTAGAAACTATACATCAGTTGCAAATTTACATCCAAAAATGTGCAGACACACAAATACCAGGATGTCTAAAATGACTGCATGGAATCATTAACTAAAGACTGCAAAATGTGAATTTACCTGGAATCATGAAATGATGCTGTGACAAGCATTGCTGGATAGCAAGTATCTGAACGAATGTGATTATAAGGAGAATAGCTTAGAATAGACTCAAATTGGGACTCTATCTTAGGGTTCCCAAATTCTTCGTAGTCCAGGATTGTTAGCGGCAGACTTGGATCCAGTAAGGTGTTGCAAATATCAAGAAAAGGAACCTGTTGGAAAGAAATATCAGTACATTACTACCAAAAATCAAAGAAAGGATCAAGATGAAAGAACTAAACCTTGCAAAGCATTCTTCATTCCATGTCAACAAATGCACAAGTTAACTAAAATGATATTATGTGTGGCTCACATATTTTCATTGTTGTTTGCCCATGTAAATGAAAAAGAAACTTGATTCTATTCTGAAGATGTCGAGTTCTACACTTCATGTTACTTCCATTTGGTTTTCTATATTTTCTAGCAACAAGGAAATAACACATAACTCCCATATTCCACCCGCTATTCACAAGAACTACACAAGAAACAGAAACAGTTGAAACTTAAGCATTCATGCACCACCAGTTTTGCTAGCTCCACAGTGGATGGAACTGACCTTCAATATGGCAGCGTGAAACAGGTCTGGCTGCAAGTTCATGGCTGCACCCACAAGAAGACCCCCTGCACTGAATCCAATGGCACCTAGCCGCTCTTTATGAACATATTTCTCATCAACCAAGTAGTTGGCACACGAGAGAAAATCATAGATAGAGTTCTTTTTATTCAGTCCGCTTCCAGATTTGTGCCATGAAGAATCACCACCATTTCCCCCTCTGCTCATTAAGAACATAACAACTCTTCGGAGGTCAACAATATAAAATGATAACAAAGTGAAATTTCTAGTTTAAACAAGCAACATTCTGTTTGACTCTGTAAAGAGAACGATGAATAAATGTGAAATTTCTTATATAATCTGCAAGACACCACCAATGAATAAAAAGATTCTGCAAATTCTGTCTTTGAAATGACAAATTTACCATAAAAGAACATCAAAGAAATCAGGGAGAACTTGAAAAGAGGATCAGGTTTGATCTTTGAAATTGCTTGCATAAATTGACTTCATAGATGTTCATTTAAAAATTGACATTCCACTGGTAACTAAGAAAATAAAATGAAGTTGATAGAGCAAACCTCACATCAGCGAAGGCCAGGACCCAGCCACGGTCAAGTAAACTCAGACGGTTCGGGCACCAGTTCTTTTCTAAAACTTCTCCATATGCTCCATAACCTTGTAATAGTCCAGGAGAATGACCCCTCTGCCAGGCTCTTTGAGAGTACAAAATGGTCAGAGGAATGGTGACACCATCATGAGATATGACTTCCTTTCTCTTGCAGCAGTATGTGTCAGAGAGTTCATTCCATTTCCATAATTCAGAATGTAGGTCATGTTTCTCATTATTGTTCAATTCAAAAGGCTCAGGTGTTACATGTTTCTCATTATTGTTCAATTCAAAAGGCTCAGGTGTATATAACTTGGAATGTTGTGTTGAAAATCCACCATCACTTGAAACACCTCTTACTTCCTCTTGCTGTACAATTGAGAATGTCCTTTTTGACATATCATAGTCAACAATCATATCAGGCATCTGCACATTTTTAAGAAATGTTCTATAAGGTTTATCCAAATTTAATTGCTTTCCCAAAGATATTGGACGAGCTGGTTGATTTCTGCAACTTGTAATATAGAACTTTCACAATATAATATTGTATCCTTCGAACTAATTCAAAAGACAGGAAGAAGCAAAAAAGATCATTTTGATTTTTGAAGACTATTAGCTCCATGAATGCCTCATACTTCGATGAAAGTTGCTTGGTCAGTCATCACAATCGACCCTTTTGCTAAAAATATGAGTGATGACCACAAACATGAAACTCCAACCTGAATCAAGACACTCACTTTGACTGAGCACCTTAAAGAACGAGAATTTTAGAATAGTACTTTCCGCGTGTACTTTTTTCTGTGGTAGCCCTCAGTTCCCCAAATTTTTACATCAATGGAGGAGCTATAAAGATAAGTTATGCACCTTTTATTTGAAACAGAAGATCCACCGATAATCATATAAATATGAAATAAGTTAAAATGAAAATTTTACAGCAATCAAGATTTATTCATTACCTGTCAAAGTAACTAAGAGTAATGTTGATAAATATTGAATAGCAGTACCAAGTATAGTAACTAAAAGATATGAGAAAGGTAAAAATGGGGGCAGTGAATGGGAGGCATAATAGTTATAATCAATCAACTGTCAGTCATTATTCTAGGGAGGCTTATAAGAAATTATACCACCGGTGATGACAGCACCACATGATAAACTGAACTCATAAAGCTTAGGTTAGGTCCTGGAACAATGCTACAGTGATCTGCAGGCAGAGGAAAAATCCATGGATCGAGATCCTCAAGCCTTAGTGAACCCTGCATAATAGGTACAGAACATTTGAATGGCATAAAAGGCAAACCCGTTGCTTATCTTGTTCTTTTTCATTATTTACAATAATAAGTGATTAGTGCCCCTTCAACAACTAGAAGAAATCTGCTTTCCCTGATAAAGAACCGCCATGGAAATTTTTTTTTAATGTAATTAAGCAATATTTTGCAACCTTGACATTTGATGAGATAGGCAAATCAATGGAACATAGGATAGGATTATCCTTCTTGTTGGCAAAAAGCACTAGATGCCCATCAAATATTTCCATGTCCTCAAAACTCATGTTTCCGCCCGGAAGGATGTTCTGCAGCAAAGCATGACTGGAAAAGATGACAAAAAGGAAGCAGAAGGATGAACAACACATGCTTGGACCTTTTAAGAAACCTAGACCTGCCAATTAGGTCGTGTATCTTCCACATTGCATCTAGCCAAGTAAAAATTTCCGCATGACCACTTCTCGTTTTCGCTGAGTGGAGCGTTAGTAAGAGTATAGAATACATCATAGTGATGTTCCAAAAAGCACTGTACATCAGGGATGCGCTTATGGATCCTGCGCAAACCACCAAGTGGACTGGTCGCATCAATTACATAAACCTGTAATTACAACATAAGACAAAAACCATACCGAGGTGAGTAATGGAATGAAGATATCCCACAAGGAAGATTTTAATGAAACTAAAAAGAGTAATTCCTTCCTCCGATGAAGTTCTCGAGTTTGAGTTCACAGTTACAAATTTGCCATCTTTTGTGCTTGCTATATCCACACAGAAGCTTGAATCAGCTTCCGTAAATACTTGGCAATTATCAATTTCATCAGATCCAATTTTTGTGCAGAGGACCCTGCAAACAGTGAAAATTGTTGAAGATACACGATCAACAAGAAAGTGGCTCAAAATTAAAAGTAAGAGAGTTGCCTGTAGGGCCGTTGATTCTCATCTGCTATTGTGTAGAACAAAGTACTGCCATCTTGAGCCCATGCCAAGCTAACAACTCCATGAATTTGCTTTCTAGGAATTATACAACCATTTCTTAGGTCCTTAATTTGAAGCACAAACTGTTCACTGCCAGTAGTGTCGAGTGTATATGCAAGAAAGTTTTGGTTAGGTGAAATTCGACAACTACCGACATGCACATAGCCTGCATATAAGCATATGCAAGGTGATCAATGACATAATGAAGAAAGGCTATTCAGGTACTCTTTTACATTATATAACATCAGATACCACAGGAGAAGAAACACGAGCACACAAAAGAACCAAAGATATACCTCACTTAACCTGTAACAAGATGAAACTATCTTCAATTGTCATTGTTTAACTAAGGAGATATAAATTTTGAATTCTAAAGCAACAAATGAATGCACAGCTTTTCTCTTTTTCAAACTTGATTGTAAGAGAGGTATGTCCAAACTCACCACCCACGTCAAAGCATTGGTAGTAACATGCATAGCTTATGAGGAAGCCATGAAAGAAGCTTACCCTACTGATGAGATTTGATAGTAACATGCATAGCTTATGAGGAAGCTATGAAAGAAGCTTACTATATCGTTGAGATTGGTAGTAACATGCATAGCTTATGAGGAAGCCATGAAAGAAGCTTATCAAATTTTTGAGATTTGATAGTAACATACCTAGCTTATGAGGAAGCCATGAAAGAAGCTTACCATACTGTTGGGATTGTAGTAACATGCATAGCTTATGAGGAAGCCATGAAAGAAGCTCACCATATTGTTGACTTGATAGTAACATACATAGCTTATGAGGAAGCCATCAAAGAAGCTTACCATATTGTTGACTTGATAGTAACATACATAGCTTATGAGGAAGCCATCAAAGAAGCTTACCATATTGTTGATTTGATAGTAACATACATAGCTTATGAGGAAGCCATGAAAGAATCTTACCATATTGTTGATTTGATAGTAACATACATAGCTTATGAGGAAGCCATGAAAGAAGCTTACCATATTGTTCAGCAATCTCATTCCAGTCCAGCAAAATCTGCTCCCTCCCAAACAAGCCACGAGCGTAACTGAGAATTTTCTTAAACCAACCACCGGTTTCCATAGCCAACATTCTACACATCACTGGATATTCCTTGCCCTCTGGAATATACTGATAATATAACCTGTTCAAGTAAACATCGAACTCCAAATTCACAAAAATAAACCAAAATCCGAAGTTAGATGCGGAAGGTATCAAAACTATGAAAACGGTATGATCAAAATGGACAAACCAAGGACCCCAAGGCATAGGAGAAGTTGAAATCTGGGTGGTTGGCATTCGACTTCGCATCTCATCAAACAGAGTTCTTTGAAGGTGAAGAGTGTCAGACATGAACGCTTGGGCATATGCATTTTCATGGTTGAGATACTCAACGAAATCAGGGTCTGATGTGTTTCGCATCCAATGGTAAGGGTCTTGCCACATCTTGCCATGAGCTGAGACTGTGAAAGGTACTTTCTTTGCCACCGGAGGAGACTCCGGCGGCGCGGTTGGTTGCCGCCGGCAACGGGAGGAAGAGGAGGAGTAGGGTGTGGAGTGGATTAAAAAGTGAGAAGAGAGGGACAGAAGGGAAATTCTGAGTCTGGGTTTTGATGTTAACAAGGAGGAAAACGCCATTGTTGTCTGAGCACCAAAGTTTTAGAGTTTGTAAATCAAAATGGAAGCTTTTCAAAACCACTCCAAACCCTAATCTCGGCGTTGAAAAGCCCATCAGAGCTTAGATAAAGGTTTCACCGGCCTGTTATGAAGAACCAAGCATTGATCTAATTTGGTAATTCTTTTATGAAGCAATCGAAAGATTGGAATTTTCAGCGCTGCACACAGATTTTAACCTGTTATATATTGCTAAACTAGTCTAAATTAGTCTACAGTATAGTTCTTCCATCAAAATGTACAGCATGGATCTTTGGCTCAATATCTCTCTTCCCATTCACTTGACTGCCAAAAGAAGTTTGAGATTGCCGTAGGCACAGCGAGAGGCCTCGCATACCTGCATGAAGAATGCCTGGAATGGGTTCTTCATTGTGACATCAAGCCTCAGAACATACTGTTAGACTCAAACTTCCAACCTAAGGTGTCAGATTTCGGTTTATCAAAGCTACTAAACCGAGATGACCTTAGAAACTTGAATTTCTCAAAAATAAGAGGAACAAGGGGTTACATGGCTCCTGAGTGGGTGTCCAATTTACCAATCACCTCCAAGGTGGATGTTTACAGCTACGGGATTGTTGTGTTGGAGATGATCACAGGGCACTGTCCTGCAATGGGAACTCATGCTACTCAAAGTGGTGAGGAGGAGGAGATGTTTAGAAGGCTAGTGAAATGGGCAAAAGACAAGCGACCTGTAGCTTGTGGAAAGGCATCGTGGATTGAAGAGATTATGGATACAAAGTTGGAAGGCAGTGAGGTTGCTAAGATGGAAACTCTAGTCCAAGTGGCAATGCAGTGTATACAGGAGGACAAGGATGCAAGGCCCACGATAAGGCAAGTACTTCAGATGCTTCTACATAAGATGGCAGATGATCTTTAGGCTATAAACGAGGAAGTGATCTTCTTGATGATGGAATTGTTCCCTTTTTGCCATTTAACTTCTTACTGGCTATTTGTATACCTAGGAGTGAAAGAAAACTTTCCCTCTTTTACATATGATTAAATGTGTTTCAAGCATAACATAAATAAGATAAATATAAAAGTGTGCATATGCATATATATATAAACACTCATTGAAAGAAGTAGTTTATAATAACTTTTATTTAAAAAGTATGCCTTGATTGGTTTGAGGGTTAATAATGGAATGGAATGGAACGTAACTCACTTCCATCGTTTGTTTGAAGGTTTCATAATGGAATTGAATGGAATGGGATGGAAGCGGAAGATTTCATGTTACGTTCCATTCCATCCTAAACAGTGAAAATAAAAAACCTCCGATTTTGGAGGTTTAGGATGGAACGTAACTTAATAAATACATACTACCTAATATACCCTCAATAATTCTTCTTAATATCAACTCTGACCAAATCACAATATTAATATATCAAATAAAATATAGTAATATTTAATATAATAAATTTTATTAAATAATTAATAATCATATTTTCATATTATTAATAATAAATTATTTATATTTAATAATAAATATATAAAATGTTATATTTAAAATTTATTTATTTATTTTATTTATATAGAAATATATAAAAACAATTAAATAATAATTTT
>JANSVB020000004.1:25591-45385 GCA_025504935.2 Erythroxylum haughtii
TTCTCTACTTCTTTCTCTACCTAAGCAAGAAAGAAAGATAAACTTACCTTAAACAAGCTTGATTCTTTCTCTTTCCACGTTTTCTTCTTCTTCCCTAGCTTCTCTCATGACTTTCTTCTCTTCTTTCTTTCTTCCCTACTTTTTTATCATCTCTACTTTTCTTCTCACGATTTCTTCTTTTCTTCTTTCTTATTCTTATAATTCCAGCCCCTTTTCTTTTGTCTTTCTTCCCATTTTGCCCGTCATTAAACAAGGCTTTCCATAATTACCCCTCCTTTCTTTTAACATAAGTCTAATAACTACTTAGCCTATTATGCACCATATTAATTCTAACTAAATTCCAACACTTCATTCAAATTTCTAATTTCTATTTTCTATTCATACTTGCTAATTTACTGACTCAACTCTAAAAATAATAAAACAATTAAATCAAGAATAAAAAAAAATAAAAAAATTCGGGGTTCAATATACTACATTTTATTGAAGAGTGTATGCTGTCGTGAACTGCCTTTTGATGCCCTCTTGCTTGCATAATTAATCAAATTCTTTACCAGTATATTCACTTCCATTATCTAAACACAAACACTTTATCTTCTTACTAAGTTCGAGTTCTACCTGTGCTTTGTAAAATTTAAAAGTTGGAAGCACATCTGCCTTCCTTTTGATAGGAAACACCTAACATCTCCTCGGATAATCATCAGTGAATGATACAAAGAAATTTGCACCTCCTAGGGATGTAACTGTTGCTTGCCATACATCAGAGTGAATAAATTTTAAAATTTCTTTGCTTATGAACTTAGATGTGTTGAACTTCAATCGATGTTGCTTACTCATAATGTAATGCTCACAGAAGGTAGCAATACCTTTATGAAACTTGGAAGTAGATTCTTCTCTGCAAGTATCTTCATTCCTTGTTATGACATATGTCTAAGCTTTTTATGCCACGTCATTACAGATTTATCATCTGGACTAGTCACTGTAACGGATGCCTCTCCTTCTTGCAAAGTTACTCCCTTCAGCATGTATAGATTTGCAATAATATTCTCTATTTTCATAAATACCAATGCTCCTTTAATCACTTTCATGATCTTGTTTTGAATCTCAAATCTAAAACCAAGATCATCTAGTTGTCCTACAAACAGAAAATTCTTCTTCAGGCCCTCCACATGTTGCTCTTTTTCAATAGTCTGAGTTGTCCCATTTATATCTTTAACTTGATAGTGCTGATACTAACGATCTTCAAAGCTTGATCATTACAGCTATACACAGATCCCCAAGAGACAGATTCATACTGATAAAACCATTCTCTTCGAGAGTCCATATGAAAAGTAGCTGTTGAATCGAGAAGCCATACATCAACAAATCTTCTTTTACCTCTAATAGTCACTGCCGCTTCACAGACCATTGCATCTCCTTCATCTAAAGTATTTGCCACATTTCCTTGAGGAATAGAATCTTTGTTATTCAGATTCTAACAATTCTTCTTCAGATGCCCTTTCTTTCCATAATCGTAGCACTTAAAATTCTTCTTACTCTTGGATTTTGATTTACTATGACTATGGCTCCCACTTGGGCCATGTTCTTTTGATCTTCCTCTCATTACCGCCAAGGCCTCCACTTGTTGTGAATTTACTAGCCTGTCTTCCTTACTTTTATGCCGACTCTCTTCTTTCAGAATAGCAGCTGCAATATTGTCGAATATTAGAGTGTCTGTGTTGTTTGTTAAATTGATGACGGGTTGATCATACGAATCTGTTAGACTTTGGAGTAGAAGTTCTGCACGTTCACTTATCTATACTGTGTGCCCCAATGATGATAGTTAGAAAAATAGAGCACGTAAAGTAGTTAAGTGTTCCGTCACTGATGTTGATTTTGCCATGTGTAAAGTGTATAGTTTCCTCTTTAGAAAAATTTTGTTGTAGAGTGATTTGACCTCGTACAATTTTGTGAGATGATCTCAAATCTCTTTTGTCGTCTTCTTCTCCTTTATGCTTGACAACACCCTATCTGCTAGTGCCAGATGAAGATTTGCAATAACATTCCTGTGCATCTCATTCCACTTATTATCATCTGTGAATGTTGTCGGCCTTTCGCTGATGGATACTAAACAGTTATCTTTTCTCAAGATAACCTTCATCTTCAACTTCCACAATGAGAAATTACTCCCATTGAACTTTTCAATATCAAATTTTGCTGCCATTGCTTCTATCACGAACAGAATTTTGCTCCCACTATTTCACGTAAATAGTATCTGTATGTATGAATAGTATTCGCACATATGAATAGTTTCGTATATGTGAATACTACCGTATGTGTATGTATAAATGCATGAACAGTTATTATCTTTTGTGGTTACTATTCACCAACTTTCACTGTACTCACCAGAACTCCGAACGGATTACGCCAAAAAATTCATCGTAATTTTCCCATCTTGCTCTGATACCACTTGTTGTAAAAATCGACTAGATTAGATCAGATTTATAGCTAAATAGAACTGAAGGAATAGTAATGAACAGACATATTTTACGGAAAAAAACCCCTAAATTAGGGTAAAAATCACGAGTAAGAAAAAAAAAGTTCACTATAAAATTTAGGAGTGCAACGTCTCTATTTTATAAAGAGAAACACTAACTCTCTCACTAAATAGTATAAAAAGAGATTTCTGAGATAATTTGCTCTCTTTATCTCCTGCATATTTATAGGCAAGATATGTGTGACTTTTATTTATTTATTTCAACTTTGGTAGGCACCGATAGCCAACTGCTTCTTACAGTGTAGGTGCGATCATCGGAATTGTCGACACAGGAATTTGGCTAGAGAGCCATAGCTTTAACGATGATGGTATGCCTCCTGTCCTTGAAAGATGGAAGGGTCGGTGTCAGTCGTTTAGTCCACCGTTGTGCAATACAAAGCTTGTCAGAGCTTGAACTTTCTCCAAAGGTCTTGTCAGCAAAGGGTCCAAAGTCCTCCTGGAGGTGGATTACAACTCTGCAAGAGATTTCGATAGACATGGTGCGCATGTTTCTTCAACAGTCACCGGAAATTATGTGAACGGCATAAGTTACTTCAGTTATGCTCTTGGTAAGGCCAGAGATGTAGCTCCTCATGCACACATAGCTTCGAACAAGGCACTTCATGACAAGTCTGGTTCCATCGTCGATGTTTGTGCCGCCATTGATGCAGCAATCGCTGATGGAGTCAATATATTGTCAATGTCGTTCGGACATCAACCTGTTGATTACTTTAACGATCTCATGGCTATTGGCTCTCTGAAAGCAATCGAGAAAGGGATTTTTGTGGTCGCTGCAAACGGAAATAATAATGATTTGTTGACAAGTCCTTTCAACAAAACTCAAAATGGAGCACTGTGCATGACCACTATCGGAGCAGGCATCATTGATCGGAGCTTCAATGCTGTACTGAAAGTTGAAACTGAAAAATGGTGAAGTTGTCGAAGGAATATCTTACTTCCCACAAAGCGTTTTCATCTCCGACATTCCCTTGTACTTTGGAAGAAGTATCGAAGTTGAATCAAACTACCTGCCTGGTTCACTCAATCCTAGTAAAGTTCACAGGAAGATAGTGGTCTGTAACGTTAGCTTAGTTATGCCCATCTACACGAACGACCGAGTAAAAGAGCTTGCAAGAGCAGGGGTAGAGGCAGGCATTTTCATTGGAGAAAAGATAGGGCTTACAGCTACAAGTTCGTTCTACATCATTCCCACCATGATCGTGCCTGCGTCAAGCTTGAAGGATTTGGTTGGAAAACAGAAGGTGAAAAGCTTGAAGTCGGTGACAGGTGAATATCACACTAAACCAACACCTAAAGTTGTGGAATTCTCATCAAGATGGTGTTAGTTTATGCCCTTGCAGCCAATTTATTTTGGTTGTAAATATTTGTATGACATTATTAATTAATTAATTAATTAAAGGCATTCTTTAGCTTTATGTATTTGTTAATTATTTAATTATATAAAATCCTTGGAATAATTATTGTGTAATTGAAATTATGATGAGATCATAATTATGAGATTCAATATACACTTATGTATTATTCCTAAATGTTCCTAGTTTTAATTTCATCAAGACTAGATATTGTTGAAACGGTAAAATTAGCACACGTTATGTTTCTTTCTTATGAAGAAAGTAATTGATCTCATTAATTAAAGTATAGAGATACTTAAACTAATGTGTAGGTGATTATTAGAGAATAAGTCACTAAACTGACCTGATTATGAGAATTTCGAATGGAATATTATTTATGTGTCTATGGACTATCTCATAATGATAGTTGTATAATTAATCCTCAAACTTGAGATTACTAAGATATCTAGTACCCCCGTCTTAGCATGGTATAAACTTTAAATTAATATGATTTGTAAGCTATAATTTAATCAGTACAGAGAGAGGGAGATGGTAATAGATTCAAATATAGGAGCTTACAACTTTTATGGTATGACCAATTATCTCAAAGGAAACAATATAAGCATATCAGATGGTGCATAAAACAAGAACCAAAAGAACAACAATAATGGCATAGAAAGATCAACAAATACATATTTTGAATAATATCATGAAATACAGATTGAATCCAGATATCAAAGATATAATAATTTGGAAAATACAGTCGTCAAAACATTCGGGTACCTATAGTACTAATCTATGATCCTACGTAACAGATACAAATTGTTCAGCAAAGTAGTCATTATCATTTCAGCGCTAAAAAGTGGAGTTTGCATTTTATGTTATAGGCTACCTTCGCTCTTCCACATATGATGCATTCTTCAACAACATGCTATTTATCGATGGGAGGCCTAATCCATCCAATACCACTTCAAGCCCTCCAATACTTTTAAAATGATTCTGACCACGTGGATTGTCAGACAATGCTAACAGAAGGGTCCTCAAAGTCAAGCACTGAAGTGAAACATCCGTCCATTGTTCTTTCATGCTCAACCGTCTGATGACACGCAACAGCTCTGAAACACAACTTCAGAATATGAAAGTTTGAATAGAAGGCCACAAAATTGTTCACAAAAGCTTCTACTTCATATTGGGTCAAGTAATAGGGCATTGCACATTGTGTATGTAAAATTCAAAACTTAGTGACTGATATTTTTAAGTAGAATTGTTATTGAGATGCATTCACAGAATATCAATCACTAAAACAAGTTACCACTATGATAAGTTGCAAGGTTTTCAGCATAGTGACAGAGTGTATTTGCAATTTATATCATTTCACATAAACTATGAACCTCAGGAAGTCAAAAGACGAAGCACAGAGAAACTCAGAAACGCCTACCTTACCTACTAACCAGTTAAGGCCCCCAGCCTCCATCACAGACACAACTGCTTTCTGATGCCAATCTTGCCTTGTTTCATTAGGAATTTTAGAAACATTAGACAATTCAGCTGAAGATGGACCCCATCTAGCAACAAAATGCTGTGTAGAACCACTGTACAGCTTATCTTTCTCATGCATGTTGGTATTCAAAGCAATAAAGCTACATATTATTGAGACAACATGTACTAGAACCCGTTGCAGAACTCCCATCATCTCTATAACAATGTTAGATAAATTTTCATCTCCAGATAATCCACCAGTTACAGTTTTCAGTTGGACGACAGCCCCTGATATTTAAAATGATAGCATCAGATATTGACAACACTCAAGAGAGGGACAAACTTATTTTTGTGAAACAATATTACTATTTAAGGGGCATTCATCAAGGAATTAATATGAAAGGTATTGCCATAAGGGGCATATCACGGCTAAGACCTAAAAGAAAAGCCTTGGTGTACGAATAACAGATAGGTGACAGAGTTTCAAAGAATGGCAAAGAGCTACATTACCTTTCATCAGCGCAGTTAGTTTTTGAATTCCACCGTAGTAGCCAAAAACACTGCAATTATGCAATGATCGAGTAATTACTGATAAAGCATCCAACACAAGCAAGCCTTCAGAAATATTGTTCATGCTTGTGGAAGCCCCTGATGAGTCAGCTCCAGCATGCACACCACCAGCATTTACTGTGTGAACAACAATACAAAAAATTAAAACAGTAGCAGGTGACATAACCAAAACAAGGTCAAAAAACACCGAAAAGAGTATGGAGACCAAAGAGATTAACAATCACCTACATATTATCTCTGTTAGGTGTCAACCAAAAGGTGGCAAACAATAAGCACAGTGAAGAACACATGTTTAGTATGAATTATCAATAGAACCAAACACTCCAAAAGTTAAAAGTGGTCAATGGCACTAAGGGTCATGCAGTATAAAGCTTTGTCACAGCATTCCAGATGGCACAAATGATGATACCCCTGACTTACTGGACACTGAGGGTGAAAAGATGCCTGACAATGATGGATAAAATTAATCATTAGCTTTGGGAAAATATCCTTTAGAATTGGATATTAATGGATTTAAGAGATCTCATATCCTGGTTGAAATTAGCAATATCAAATGTGTCATAGGCCTGAGCTTTTTAATATTTCCAAGTACTTGCAGATCTCACAAAAGTCACTGCTAATTGATACACAAAACTTCAACCAAGCTCACAAAGAGTTGGTGAATAGCCAATTCATGCCAGATATCAATTTTATTTACATATTCCTTAATTTAAAAGTTGTTCAAATAGGACTAACTTGCCCAGATCAGCAGCTTTATCAGTTCATGGACACTAATTAAGAAACTAAAACACATTCAGATATGATATAATCCTAGACAACTCGCTTCTACAAGGGTAAAAGACCAACATACATAGACTTCAACCTAGAGTGGATGATGCATCAAGTCAAACCACTAAGCAGGTGCCAGATGCATTGTCAATAGAGATAGTTTAGCGATCAGATAGCATGTCTGTAGAACAACAAATCAACTTACAAGTGCTAACCAACGTTGTTAATTCTGTGAGCTCTTCAGTCAATGTCAAAATGACTTCAGCAGGATGGCCGCTAGAACATCCAACAACCGTATCAGAGAGAAGTGGTTTCTCAGCAGAAGGGCCAGCCGCTGACTGGCCCTCTGTCAACTGAGCAGCATTTGCAGGTTCCCAGTTCTTGCACACCGATGCAAACTGCTCAAGGAAAACACGATACAGCTTCTTCTTTTCAACCTAAAAACAGTGGAGAATAAAAACTTAAGATTACTAAATAGACACGTAACAAATCAAGGGAAAAGATTGCCATCTCCAGTGCAAAATTTTAACACATATAACAAGAAGAAATACATATCTTTTTCTGATTGAGTTTCTGTAGATTGGTATGCACCACTTTTCCTTCACCATATTTTTCTGACAGGAAATATGGAGTCCCACCCAAAGACTACCAAATTATTCCGTTTTGTGCAGGCTATGACCTAGAGACTACCAACTTATCCCGTTTTCTGCAGGTTATGCATTTCTCTATGTTCCACGAATAGAATGCCCAATGGAAGGCCATCTCCCACGGACAGAACAAGGCTTTTCACAAACAAGATCCACATGCACATAATTTTGTTGCTTATAGCACCAAGGATAAATACACTCGTACTTAATTTTCATAATATACAACTTAGCATTTAGGAATCAAGAGTTTTCATGATTACTGAAGTTTGAATCACAATATCATCAGCATGTTTACCATACAAAAGGTCACCAATTCTCCCATCTCAAACATGGTTTACAAGAAAATCAAAGACGCTTCCTTGAAGCTGATCACATTGCATAGTCTACCCTTGACCCATCTACAGTTGCCTTTTCACTTGACAGACTCCCGGCCATGAGAATAACTAGTGAGTAAAACTAAGAAGGCTGTATAAACAACCTGCACTAAAACCTGTAATATGGGAACCCGCATGAATGGGATGTCATTTGTTTGGTAGAGAAGAACTAAGAGAACATAGACATGAAATTCATCTATTAGCTCTGGCGCAGATTGCATGTAACAGTGTGCAGATATAGCAACCCAATTTGGAATGAAGAGAATGCAAAATGAGAAATATTTTGCAGAAATACCTTATCAGCAGCATTTTTGTATTTCTCCCAAAGTGAAAGTAAAACAGCCTCATCACCAACTTCGCTGAGAAAAAAGCAAAACAAGTACTTACATTGCAGACCCCATTTGCTTCATGGAAGTAGCGAGTACTATCTATAATCAAATACTTGCAGTACTAGCACATTTTGCAACACATATTTTTGAGGTCTAAAATATAAGTCAAAGCACCAGGAAAGAATCATTCAATAAGTCCAAAGTCAAGGACACATACCAGAATCTTCTTTTGGAAATCATACTAATTTACAACACTTTGCTAGTCCCTAGAATTGACAATTCTTTTGAACACTAAGAAGCATCAAGATATGCTACTTGTTGATAATCAAAAACAATTAAGAAACTAAAACAATCCTGTACAGTGCCGAGTAAGGAAACAAAGGCTCCAACATCCAGTACGATACAGAAACCCCCTTCACTCTTATGACAATGAGCATTGGTCTTTTCTTCTCCTGTTTCTTTTTCCCAAAAAATTATATATACACCAGAAGTGTACACATAACAGCAAAGAAACCAGAATGTGGAGGATCCAATTTGAAGTTATGAAACCATATCTTGCCATATTTGTGGTTAAAAACATGTTAATCAATCTGCCATGTAGAAGTCCACACAGTCAAGCAAATTGGTAATTGTTTAATCAGCAGTCTATACAATGTTCAAGACAGTAATGAGCTCCTTATTCACCAGGTACAAAGGTACATTCCATAGAGGTTGTAAGTAGTAGAATGCTTTGAACAAATACCTGAAGCGGATTGTTGGAGTAGGAGGGGAAAACTTCTCGGCCAATAACCCTGAAGTAGACTCTCCAGTATGGGTACTGGATGTTCTCCGTATGAGATCAGCCACACCCTTAACAATGTTCATGTTTTCCCCCCGGTATTAGAAGAACAAACAATCAGAACTTTATAATTTGATAAGTAAGATACTTATAGTGCTTCCCAGCCATCACCAGCAACAAGTTCAATGATTCTGTTTCCATAAAAAGCAAACAACCATAGGTGAGGTTATGATTGAATGTAAATCTGGAAGGATCAAAACATATAAAAAGGAAACATAAAGAGAGAGAAGCAATTCCTGCCACAAAGACTGACAACGATTAAACAATAAGACGTTTTCGTCATACCAATAACAATAATAATAGTGCTCAGTACTGTGATAATAATAATAATAATAACAATAACAATAATAACATACAGCACTCTAGAAGTGTTGATCAGCATCAATACTAATGCCAACTAGGGCTTCCTTTTTTTTGTTATTCCAGAGAATTTTCCAGGAAATAACCACGATTTCTTGTTGGTAATTAAGAATATAGAAGTTTGGACGATCACGTCACGTACTTCCAAAATTCCTGTAACTAAGTAATCAATGAAACAATGACCTCTAGGATTTGAAAACCAGTAGTTCAAAGATTAATATAATAAACAAAACATAATTTCAATCACCATATACAAAGGAACGGCCCATGTTAGCCGCAAATATCAAATTCAGAATCCATTAAAACCAGGAAACAGGTAGCGACAAGTGATCGTTTAGATTACAAACTACCTAAATGTCACGAAATAATCAATAAAAATAGAAAGCCAATAATGTAGCGAGATGGCCAATAGGAAAGGAAGTGAAGCCTTAATAGAGAAAAGTCGTGGCAGATTAATAATCCACAACCAAGACACATTAGAACACATACGAGAAGCGATCGCAAAACTTCAATGGTTGGTTTAGTTTTCGAGATCTGAGTTCCGATTTCTTCTTCACAACTTCCTCCCCGATGGCGTCAGTGACGAGACGAAGGAAAATGGGGCATAAAGAAATGGAGGAAAGAGTATATAAACAAGACCTGCTTCACTTTTGCACGTAACATAGTCCCCGGTTCGGCATAAAATTTCTAGATTGCCCTTAACGGTTAAATTAGTCGGTAAGTCAGCAACCCGGACTCCGTCTGGCGTAGTTAATTTACAAAGGAAACGACGCCGTTGGAAATGTAAAACGTCTTCCTAATCCCAAAAGGTGGAATCGCCCACCCGGGGAGTAAAACTTCTTCCTGATTGCGCGACATGGTGCCTTAGGTTAGGGGCCGTTCTAATTTTTGGGTTCATTAAAGCCCAGAAAGGTCAATAAAAAGGGAGCGACTTGTCGTTTCGGTTACGGTCAGAGAATCTCGAAGAAGACATAGCCACCTAGTCCAGGATAGACTTTCGAACGCCGAGGTAAGCTACACGGACGGGGATGCTCCTACGACACATCGATAAGCCCAGAGACAAGTTTAAGACTTGTAAGTTGTAACCCAATGGCTGTTGGACCCTATCCGAAATGTCTGGAGTTTCCTTTTTCTGTTTTTTTGGCGTATATTGAATTTCCAAATCACATCTAAACTTGTTAGAAAGCTTGGACAAGTTTGAAGTTAGCATACTAAATTTAATTTGATTTCACTAATTACAAAAATTATTCTAAAATAATTTGAGACAATTCAAATATAAACTTAAATATTAAAGAGCTCGTTTAATTCTTTATTAATTCTAAATTTATATATTTAAAACATAATATAATAAAGTAATACTAAGATAATTACAAAGACTTTAACTTATAATTTCAAATCTTCAAAGTTTCTTTATCCTACAAATTTAGGGTAGAAATACTTAGCTTTTCTTAATATAAATAAGAATGTCAATTTTGACTGGCCCAACTCAAGGTCTAGCCCAGGCTCGGTTACTTAAAGATCAATGTACTTATCCTCCTGATCCAAAAAGAAAATTGTAAGGTATGTATTGAGTATCAAGTTCTAGGTCCGTATTGAGTTTCAAACATTCCTTGTAGCTTTTCTGTTATGCATGACTCACATCACTCAGATATTTTGTTAGGGTTTCTTCTACATTGAAAACTTCTATAAAAGAAACCAGTGTTTGAGTCTCCATCTTACCCTTATGAAAGCCTAATATTCAACCTTCTTAAATAAAGGGTTATTTTCATCTTTTTGCTTATCAGTTTAATCCCGTATAGCCTGTGAATTCAGTACTTTACTCGTTTGAGTTTGATGTAAAGAGTTGGTCTGTTTTTCATCTTATCTCTGTAGTGTCTACCTTTAACAGTCTGTTTCCACCAGTATAACTTGCCGTTAGAATTAGAACATTACTAGTTAACTTATTGATTAAATACGACCCACAAAAACGATTTGCTTTTTGAAGTTTAGCTGTCGTGCATTATCAATCTTGTCAAAGTCATCATCATAGCTCCCATCAGCATCATCTGTGAGACAATGCACATTAACAACTGAATGATAACAGAAAAAGGAAATGGCTGCTACAAATGATTAACTTTGTTCATGTGACATATAAAACCAGGTTACATGCCCTGCATAATGGAATCATATCTTTAACAAAGAAGCAGCAGGTGTTACCCAAACTTACGTACTAGTGCATAGTGAACATCTAGAACTAGTGTGGCCACCAAGTACGAGGAAGTCAACCGATACGAATTTGACTAGCGTATATCGCACCCCTATTAGGAATGGAATCAGCCTAGGATTCCAAACTCATTCAAATATCGCATCCCTATTAGGAATGGAATCAGCCTAGTATTCCAAAAGTAATTCAAATATCAATTAAGCTTCTAAAATTGGCAGCACAGTAGGTTGTCCAATCTGTTTACATGCTCATATTTGATGGTATAAAGATATTGGCTGATAACATATCAATCAGCTTGTTGTCCACACAAAGGCGCCTTCATCATCATAACCAAACTAAAACAAGCCAAAACTATATACCTGCACCTCCATCACTGTCTTCAAGATCACCCAAAAGAAACTTATCCAGGTCCTGCTCAGATGACGCAGTTGATGTCTTACTTTTCAGGTTCTTTTCAGTTACTTCTGATCTAGAAGTCTCCGTAGCATTTGGACTTTGCTTGGCTTCATCATCTTTCATCTGCTCTTCTGCTTTTCGCCTAACCTCCTCCATATAGTCCCTTTCATAACTGCATGTCAACCAACAACAAAGAACAATGAAATCCAATCCTTCCACTTCTTCAGGATGGAGATTTTCTTTAAATCAAAGAACAGTTTTATATATTTGCTAATAATGTGCACTGAATTAACATCTAATTCCGGTGGAATCGTAAAAATTTACTACTAAAACATGATCAGGAAAAGTAAAATGAGACAGAAAAAGATACATACGGAGCAACATGAGTGCTGACTAGCGTAAAATAAATCCTCCAGAACCTCCTTTCTTTCATCACTCTCGGGCATAACTCATATCTTAACCTTGAGATTGCCTGAGACAACACCACAAAACATTCAATTATCAAGTACCAATTAACATACAAATATTATGAAAGTAATACAAATTCTCATAATTATCGAAGAAAACATCATAATTGTAATGATAAAATCAAAAAATTTGTCATAAAGAACCTTGACGGTGGAGAGAACGAGAGTAGCGTGCCTCTCTTGCCACTCCGTGAGATCCTTCCGTACATTAGACGCCGTAGTCGGCACATCAGACTGCTCAGCTTCATCTACACAACTCACCGAACACTAACTGATTTCAATAATCCGAAAAAATATATCCACATTACTCAATGTAATCTTGTTACCTTGGATAGGAAAGTTCTGGAAGGTACTAGAAGCGAGACCTTTAACAAAATCTCTCAAATCATCAGTGATCCCGAACTTCCGGAGCTCTTCATCGGAGACCTCCGGAGCCGATGATGAGGAAGAGATCGAGATGGAGGAAAACTGCGAGGGGATTATGTCAGAGAAGGACTTGATGTGGATCTGATCGGCTTGTTTGAGGGCAGCGTCTTTGAGCTGATCGGCCTTCTTAGAGGCTTCTAGAGCGAGTTCCTTCGACTTCTTGGCGGTCTCGGCGACCAGATCGGCGAACTTGCCGGAGTTGGTTAGGGTTTGCGATTTCTTGGCGGCTTCCTCCGCGAAGACCCGAGCTCTCTTCCACATCTCTTCCATTTTCTGTTACTGTCTGTTAAAGTTTGCTCCGTGGATCTATAGAAGAAGACAGATAGCCAAGACGGCGTCGTTTGAAATCTAAAATAATTTTTAAATGTTTTATTTATTTATTTATACAGGCAAAACGCGTCGTTTGAAATCTAAAAATAAAATTTTAATGGTTAATTTATTTATATCATAATTCACTTTATCCATATTCTATTATTTTTATTTTTATTTAAACAACCAATATCACATAAACCTTTAATTTTTATTATTTTTATTTTTATTTATAAATAATAATTTTTATTTATATCATATTTCACTTTATCACATTCCATTACTCTTTTTATCTTATTTAAAAAACCAATATCATATCAAACTTAATAATAATTTTAACATTAAAACTTAATAATATCATAATAATTAAATTAATCATCATTAAGATTATATACATATTTTCAAGTTAAATATATTGGAATCTCTTGTTTAATTTTTATTAATTTTAATGTTTATCTATAAATGATATTTATATTTATATTTACATTTTTAAGTTACATTGGAATCACTTGCTTAATTTGTATTGCTTTTAATGTTTATCTATAAATAATTTTTATTTATAGCATAATTCACTTTGTCATGTATTGCTTTATTATTTTTATTTAAAGAAGTATGGTTAAGAGAATAATTGTTCAATCTAAGTTATATTAAACAAATTAAAACCAATAAAATATTTAGTTATTATATATATATATATAGCCTCTCTATTATTTAAGAATAAGACTGCGTACTATTAGACTTTTTCACCTCATACTTGTTGATGATATATATATATATATATATATAAGCTTAGTGCCATTATAAATAGGGCTTGCTTTCAAAATGCTTTAAAGCATCAAGCTAAGTGCTTGATTAATTATCAAGCTATATACATGTGATGTACCAACAAAGAAGCAAATGAAATTTTAATTTGATGTTTATACTCTTTGACTAACCTATTCAAAACTATAGATATCATATAGTCCTTGTTTTTAAATCAATAGCAACACCTTAATAAAAATGTCAGGAAATGCAAAATATGGAGATATTTAGATGTAAACAGTCTTACTTCTAATTAGTAAAGATATTGCTTTTAATAAATCAAAATTTTGAGAACGATTTGAAAAATAATAATAATAATATATGTTACAATTTTTTATAACCTATATATATTTAATTTATAATTTGTTTGATTTTACTTATTTTTATTTAAAAAAATTTTAAAAATAAAATCGTGAATGTTAATGTTGATGTAGTTATATTTTTATCATTAATAATAATTAGATATTAATTAAAGCTTACTAATACATTAATTTTTATAAATTTACACCACATATGCATATAATAAATAAATAAATAAAATTTTATTGACTATAAAGAAAAATTTTACATTGTTAAAAAAAGAAAATTTTGAAATTTGGAATAAATTTGTATAATTCTAATTTTTTAAATTTTATCTTAGTTAATTTTATTTACAAGAACAAACCCCTTTTCTTTTTATAGTTTTTTTAACTCGAAAATAGATATAATTTTAATGATGATTAATTTTAATATTCTTAATATTATCTATATATATATAATTTAAAAAAAGTTAAACCAAAAATTTCAAAGTATTTAACTTTATTATATATATATATATATAGCAAAGTACAAATGTCAATAAGTACGGACTTGAGGGCCTGCAAGAAATGTTTAGTTTACTACTAACGAAGACATGAAGATGCATGAACACCTTGAAGTTTTCAGTTAAATACAATTCCAAGATCTTGTTACTTAGTGGGGTTCGTAAAACTAGAATTTGACTAAGAAAAACCAGAAGGGTAAGGTATCATGAAACCAAGAGATTATCAACACAACACATGCACACAAACAACAGAGGCTACGTAGCTATCTAGGAGGCCTCCTACTTTTGTTTACAAGTCTTTAGTCTTTTGCTCGGTTATGTCGGCCATGTAGCAGACACAACATCAGTTTCAGACAAAACTGTTAATGGAAAAAGCATCGCTACTGTTCCAAGTTTTCATGGACCAACTGGGATGGACTTGTTGTGTATGGGACGTCTTCTTCTAACGTGAGAATAATCCATTGTGAAAAACTGGGATTTGTCGCTGGTACTCTCAATCCATTCCTGCCAGGTCCCTTTTCTTTCACTCCTAAGTTTCTGATCTTCTTCTTGGTGTTTTCTGTCACCTATGAAACACACATTAAGTAAGCAAAGAATCTGTTACGAGAAAAAGGGTATTGTTTATGGAAAAACAAGTAATGAGATGGGATTGCTGAGTTTTTTATTTAGTTCAGAACATTCCACCAGACCCCATTATAATATGATTCTGGTGTTACCTACTATTTTGGAAGATTTGTTCATGAGGGTCACTTTTGTGGTCATGATTGAAACAATCACCTGAAGCTATTCTTGTTTATATCAGATTTTGCACGCAAGAACACGTAGACATGGTTATGTCCATGGCAGGTTTTTATGTTCTTACTTAGCTGCTGAAACTATACATTACATCAATGACTAATTTAAGTTAAATCATCTTCAATCTCAAATTTCATGTGCAAGAGGGTAAAAGAAATTGTTGTTAGCAGATGACTACTCAGGATCAGAAAACAAGGTAAGAAAACAAAGTTTAAGTTCTTGTAGTTACTGTTCTGAAAATGAACTTAAAACAATGTTAGAGAAGAATCTAATAACCATGAAAATTTTGGAATCGTGTTTAAAATTATGTATATATATATCGTGTCCTCCACTATCATTTACCTGCTTTGAATGTAGAGTTTTCAATATATATAACCATGAAACTTTGTAGTGTTGGAACAGAAAGCTTGAGTTCATCAGTTGCTGCATAAGTATAATGACCTTACTCCATTCTTGACCAAAGAGTAGTGCATACCCCAAAATAATGAATTTAGGCCTAATGCAGATGTTATAGTTGAAGTTTACGAAGAAAGAATTGACTTTAATTTAAACCAAGCACAAAATCTCCAAACCTTGACATACCATCGAGAAAACAAAACTTCCTCAAATAGAGGAGCTTCACCCTCTTTGTAGAGGCTCCACAATGTCATACTTAAGATGAATCACATTTCGCATTATGTTAGATTATGGCTCCAACAAATTTGACATCTTCTTTTGTCTAAAGCTTCCTTTAGTTAACTTGGAATTGTCGCGACCTTCATTATTTTGGTTGCACTTTTTATGTCTTTATACTCACGAACCTGTCTTTAAAGGCTAGTTTCTCTTTGTAATTACGCATTGTATATCCATTCCAATGGTAAGAAATTACGATTAATATACAACCAGTTAATAGATAAAAATCTGTGATTTTATTCACCCAAAACTCTAACCTCCAAAAATAACTTTCCAGTGAAACCTGTCAAAGTGAAAGTTAACATTCATAAATACAAATCTCATGACGCAGGTGAGTTGATAAGGAGCTCTCTTGGTTTAAGTGAAGTCACGAGTTCACACCGTCCTCATTTATGCAGCCATTAAAAACTTGAAGTTAGAACTTTGCCTCCCGCAAGGGACCTACCTGACTCGAACAAGAATTAGTCTAGGTGTGGATGACTTAAAAGTGTCTTCCTATAATTAGGACCCTTTTAAGACACCCTGTGGACAACTTAAAAAAAATCCATAAATACAGGCTTCAAATAACACTCATTATCATTTTCCCAAGAGAAGAGTTCAAACTCGCTTATAATCATATGTATCTTTGGGAGGTTTACCTTCCCTTATATCCATCCTAGGTCTAAGATCGAGTTTATTAAAACATGACCTTTTATGGGTTTATGGTTTTCTAATTCTTATGGGCAAGGGACCATTATAATCTAACCTCACTTTTTTAAATTTATTACAAACATAAAAGCATACTTTTCAACCTTAAAGTATTTCATAAGAAGAGGTACAAAATCAAGAGCTGCTATTACTTCACCATTATTGTTAGGCTCTTAATCATCTATGAATATAAATTTACATCTTAAAATAACCTTGATTCAATGTTATATAAAGGGATGGATCCAGAAAGTTTTTGAGTTGAAGCAAAATTTTAATGGGAACAAAATTTTATTTTTAGTAGGAGTAAAATTTTAATGGAATCAAAATTTTATTTTTTTATAAGATCAAAACTTAAAATAATAATTTTTTATACCAAATTTTTTGGAGGTACTTGCCCCCAATGTGGATCCATCCATGGTTATATTTACTCTTAAACTTGGTGTTAAAGCTTTCAACACTCAATTAACGACTATATGCAAGCATTATCTTCAAGGAAAGAAAACTAAAAGAATCACACCATATGAAAATGATAGGCTTGCACTGAATGACAATTGTTTTTGGGCTAGATTGCTCAAGATCTCATACGTAAATTAAAGCAAAATACAACATGAGTGCACAAACATAAAGGATGGTGGTATTTATAGAAAGTGGGCATACAATATTACTTGGGATAGGGGACATATTATTCTTACAACTTAAGACCTTATTTTTCACCAAATATCTCATAGCCCAAGAAAAGACTACTTGTGCCAAATATAAGTCAAAAGATGCATTACAAGTGGATTGATTTCCCATCCTTAAGACATTTATTTCAAGTTCTTCACTACAAGCCTAGTGGATGGCATAATAAGGTAAGGATATCTCAGTGTTTGATTAGATGGAGATAAGTGGCATTAACCTATATATCATCAAGTCACTATGTAAGTCGTCATCTCATCATCACCCAGTCCGAAATCTCGCAATAAAGCGAGGTCTGAGGAGGTTCAATAATATGCAGCTTTATCCCTATATAGTAGAGAGGTTGTTTCTGATGGACTTACATACAAATGAGACAATATACGAATGATGCAGGTGACAGAAACAATTCATTAGAAACATAAAATAAATGAAAATACAAGTAATGGGGAAAAATAAAAAAAAATACTACTAAAAATTAAAGTAAAAATCAAATAAAAATACAAAATACAAAATACAATTTTAATTAATTTTTTAATAAATACAAATAAAATTACTACTAATAATACTCAAAGGGCTAATAATCTAATAATGAAGCAATATCAGGGAAAAAAATGTTCAAAGGATACGGGAGGAGCGATTTTAAAAGGGAAGGCGTTTTTGTAAAAAGATTGAAGAATAATGAACTTGTAAATCCGAAAACGTCAGGTTAAAAAGCGTGGTAGCAGTGGTTCGCAACAGGGAAAAACTAATGGTTTCTTGTAGAGACCGACAAGATGTCAAGAGGCTCGAGGAAGCTTGCAGATACGACACGTGATGTGCTAGAAGAACCTTACTCAACGTGTATGAGCGTTCCTCGTTTGTCGTGCATGCAACCTTGCGTCGCCATCCCCTCCCAAGAGCTGCATGCAAAGCATAGATAGTAACCTGCGGAAACTTGTTCATGGGCTAGGAACCATAACCCAGATTAGCAGATGTTCAAGGAAGGTCGTTACCACTGAGAAACAAGGATACCCAGACTCATAAGGCCATAGCACCCAACCTCAACTCAGAAAGGAGAACTAAGAGAATCAACCCCCACAGAAGATTTGAAAAAAATCGTAAATAACAGTACATGCACACAAAAAAAAGATCGCATTGACATAAACTAAATCATAAAACAACTAGAAGGACGACTGGACATTGCCACCTCTTACCTCCAAAAATGGACGATGCCACTCATGTAGTTGGCCAAGGATATGGCATTTATCAACATTCATCAAGCTCGCCCACAAAAAGAAAGCTAGTGGTAAAAACGTACCTTAGATACCTGCTGATATAAATTCCCTGTTGAAGGCCAAGGCGATGCAGCTTGTCCTAAACTAACCACAATGTTGAAAATGTTAAAAGATAGAGACAACACTACCTGATAGCCACTGTCACTTCTGCCGAGCTGCCCTTTCATCAAACTTCAAGAGAAACTCATGCCAAGATAATAGGAATAGCACCAGAGATGGGTTTGTCAGGTTCTTGTAGAGTGGAAGCAAGCCCCGTGATCTTGGTTCCTCAACTTGAGTCACCCCTAGCACATGCTTCCTTTATACTTGAGTGTGTAAGGTCCACTCTCCAAAGCGCGATCAAAATGACTATGCACCTTACGCTTCCCTTTCCAACTCTGATCAACCTATGTCAGCTCAAACAAAGCCCTCACATTTGTCTCGTGAATACATCCCTCGATATGCACTTGCCTACTCCCATTCCTTTCGCCAACAAATAAACCTTTATGCTGAACTATGCGAGCCATTGATTGTCTCGTTTATCGACTTCTAGCACGATTCCTTATCAAAATTAGGAATGGAGAAGAGAGTCACAAGCTTGAAGAAGAGCCTAGTCGGTTTCGATAGGGAGGCTCAGCAGATATTGAAGAAGGAGAAGTTTTTGGAGGCTTAACGTGAGAAGGATAAATTTGTCTTTACTATGTAAGTATTTACTATTTTCAAGAATGAGATCATTCTCAAATACACACTCTTTATAATATTATATTTTCTCTTTCTAAATTTATTAGTTTGATTGTTATAGGCCAAACTCTAGAAAATTCTCCAACATTTAGTTTTGCCGGTCTAATGAGAGGAAGCCCATAAATAAGAGTCAAACCATGTTCTAATTCCATTACAGTAGACCTAATTTCAGACATAAGAGGTTAGCCTCATATTCAAACACATCAAAATCGCTCTTTATCATCTGGGAACGTATTTGAAGTCGTTGAGAATGGTAGTATGTTGGGGGGGGGGGGGGGGGGGGGGGGGGGGGGGGGGGGGGGGGGGGGGGGGGGGGGGGGGGGGGGGGGGGGGGG
>JANSVB020000004.1:66855-80718 GCA_025504935.2 Erythroxylum haughtii
ACATTAAATATTACGTTTATAGTAAATTTAATAAAACGAAAACGACTGTAAGACACTAAGACTACGACCTTTGGTGGTCATGGAGAGTCGTATTAAAGACCAATAAAATATAAAAAATATGTATAGAAAAAAAAGATGGCACGTGCAACGTGCGTGAGTGCCATGCTGTGCTCACATGCGAATCTACTCACGTCTCTAAACTTAATTAAGTTAATAATATATAATTAAAAGGGAGGGAGAGGGTTGACGGTTGACTGTTGAGTGTATCTAATGGAGTATGAGACCGCACGTAACCTTAAATTAATGACGTATTAAAAAAGTTTTTAACTATGGTTAAACTTATTTACTTAATCATGGTAATTTAGTTAATTGACTTATTTATATTTATTTACTTATCAAAATTTAAATTGTCACAAAAATTATTTAAAATAGTAAAAATTTAAAAATATTTACTTCTTTACTTAAAATTAAAGCAACTTACAAAATTATTCGTTTGTAATCATAAGATTACAAATTTAAGTTATAGAAATAATTTTTTTATAAAAATATATAAAAAAATTACGTATATTATAACCATCTTCAGAGTCTCATAAAATGGAAAGCCTTTTATATGGGATATGTTAGACTTTGACTTAAGCCTTAAAGTAGTATTATTTAGGAAATAAATGATCATAAATTAATAGTTAGTGGGACTAAAAGAAAAAAGAAAAAGCCCTCACGTAGCCTAGGGATTGCAATAGCTAAAATAAAGGTAGTTTGGCAGATTGCACAGGGACTCTAGGGTTTGGCTTCTTAGCATATCTAAATGATCTTCTTAGCAAGAAAAATACAAAATATGAAGATTTCAATCACGCTTTAAGCATTAATGGAATTAGGAATTTTTAATTTTAGTCCTAAGTAGCCCAATGATCCCGTTACCAAGTGACTTAACACACGTTTTTAGCATTAATGGATTAAGACTTTAATTTATAAAGTGACTTAACTCTTAGGGTAAGTTGTATAATTATTGTGTGATTAACTTTTATCTACAATAAAATATATTTTAAGATAGTTTTAAAGTAATTCAAATCAAATAAAATTTAAAATTTAAAAAATTTTAAATAATTAAAATTAAGTGAGATAAGACTGCGTACTATCAGACCTCTTTAAATTCTGTAGGACTTTAAATTGTGTATGATGAATTAAAAGAGAGTGAGCGATTAAAGTTATTCCTTTGTAACTGTAAAATCACAGGTTCAAGCCACTGAAACAAATTGTGCACTGAGCATCGGGCATATTGACTTTCCCAGGGATTAAAAAGAATGACCCGTAGACTTAGATTCAAGTCTAATTTTTCTAATTGTAAGAGTTGAATCTCAGGCAGACCTCGGCTCGAACAACCAATTATTATAATTATTATATCCTCTTAATTCTTCCATTCTCACTCCCTGATCTTATCCTCTACTAAGTTTTAAATGATGTCATGTTGTTTAATTAAGTGTTGCATAATACAATACTTAATTATATTTGTATTACATGGTGCATGGTTTAAGACTATAACAATCAAATGAGTTTATCTTGAATATAAATAATATTAAGACAAATGATCATTAAAAAACTCACCATCCAACTTTATGTTTTGATTTTTAACTTACCGGTTTAATTTACTTTAATAATACTTGTTATTAAAAACTAATCAATTTATTAATTAATCAATCAATTTTTATTAATTAATAAGTTTTTATAAACTAAAATTAACTAATTAATTTTTATTTCACAATCTTTTTTCTAATTAAACTTCAAATCTTTATATAGGTAAGGACGATCTCTTTTAATCATATTTTAAATTATTTAATTTTATTTAATTTTTAGTCAGTTTTATAACGGTGTAATATTGATTGAATCTTTTAAATTTTAAATCTCTTATTTTACAGGTTTAACTTCCGATCCAATTTTTAAAACATTAGTTACGCCTTGGAGAAACAATAATAACTAAAGTTGAGTGGTAGTCCCATCACTACCATAACAAGTATTATAAGGCATAACACCTATTATATGATATGGTACATTATTCGACTAAAAAGAATTCTTAATCTTTAAAATTATTTAAAAAACATGTCGACTTTATTAAAAACCCTTCTTTTAAATTTTAATTAAAAATAACGATCAATCAAATGTTTCTTACATGATGATTAAATATAACTCTTAAACTCGGTTGAACTAATTAAATTAAAATTTATTAAATTATCAATTTATATCAAATTTGAAAGTGGAGTCTGTAAAATTGGTCCATCAGGGTGTAACGGTCAAATGGACAGGGACAAGCTCTGACGCTACTTAACCTGACCTGAGACCGGTTTTTGGGTTAGCTCTTGGTCACATTGGCGAGCAGCGTGATTGTGTTCATCTGGTTCAAGTGCCAATCGCATAGACATAGCACTCACCGGTCACCACTTTGCTTATGTCCAAAATCACTAAAAACCCTCACTCGTCTCCACTCTTTCAGGTGGAAGACACCAACTTCACTTCAACCACCATTCCAACATCCATGGAAAATGTTTTCAGATGGCACTGCAAAGAAATTAGGAGGCACAAATCGTGGTTCAGGGCTTTGATTTCGTAAGTACTTGTCCTTCCAACAAATTGGAGGTCCTACTACATGTCTCCAATCTTATCCAACACCACTAGAACTAAGGATAACATCAGTTGAGGCTGACCTTGAGTCTCATTTTAAGTTGGACTTTAACTCTGTTACCATGATGCAAGAAATTTAAGATTCAACCAGAATAAGACTATTATAAATTTGGATAAAGATGGAATAAAATTAAATAAAATTGAATAATTTAAAATATGATTAAAAGATATCATCCATACTTATCGAAGAATTTAAAGCACAATTGAAAAAAATTGTTAAATGGAACATAATTAATTTATTTTAGTTTACAATAACTTATTAATTTATAAAAGTCGATTAATTGATTAATAAATAAATTATTTTTTAACAAAAATAATTATTAAAGTAAATTAAACTGAAAAATTGAAAACTAAACTTAAAAAATGGTTGATTTAAATTTTTTACAATTAAATAGACCAAATTGATCAACATTTTTAATCGTTGCTTTAAATAGACAATTTGAATTTGGTCAGATTTGGATCATACAATTTGAACTTGGTTTAAATTTGTTTAGATTATTTTAAAATGATATCGTTTTAATTTAACTTTTTGAAATGATATCATTTTGATTTTAAGTTTCTTGACATTAATTTTAAAATAGTCCAAGAAATAATATTATTCTATTGTTAGGTTTTTAAATTTATAGATTAAAATGATATCATTTTTAAGGAAAAAAACTCGAGTCATTCGAATTGAGTTCAAATTGGTTAGTTTGAATATAACTCATTAACTTCAAGTTTGATATGGTTATACTTATCAACCCTAAACATAGCATGTTTTTTATTTGTTTGTTAGGGGTTTTTTGGTAAATAAAACAATGACAGTAACAATCCGATAAAAATCTCACTAAGATGTGAAGTTTTGAGAAGTCTAGTAAGACGCAACCTTAATCCTAACTAATAGAGATATTGTTTCCGAATATATTAAATAAAATAATTTATTATTATAAAATTCATCATAAATTTTATTCAAAGTTTATTGTGTCAAATAAAAAAGTCAACTTATTTGGTGCACAAAGCTCCCCGTTTTGTAGGAGTTTGGGAAGAGTCACAATGTACACCGTCTTTCTTTTATATTTTTACGAAAAAGCTATTTTTATGACTTTATAGTCATAAATAAGCAACGTTACTAGTTGCTTCAAGGCTTATCCTCTTTATTGTGCCAAATAATCTCTTAATTATAATATTAATAAATAATTAAAGAAAGAATATCTAAGTCATAATGACTTTAGGATAATTTTAAGAAATTAGAAAATCATGTTTAAGCTAAATTAGAGCTAATAAAAGGGAAAGTTGAATAAGTGAAATTTCTTATTTTTAATTAAAAATATTATATAATTTTATTTTGAATATATTGTAAATTTAAAAAAATAATAAGGTTTTACTTTAGTGCTTTCGTAAGTCAATCAGTAAATAAATAATTTTAAAGACCAAATAATTGTATTATAATGATTGTAGGATAATTTTAAGAAATTAGTAAATAATTTTAAATCTAAATTAGAGCTATGAAATGGGAAAGTTGAATAAGTAAAATTTCTTGTTTTTAATTAAAAATATGATATTATTTTATTTTGAATGTATTGTAAATTAAAAAAGGTATTTATTTCAGTACTTTTGTAAGTCAAATAGTAAATAAATAATTTTAAAAACCAAATAATTGTATTATAAATCTTTTTTTATTTACAACATCACATGATTTAATTATAATTTAATAAAATTTAATAATTTGAAAACATTTAATTATAATTTAATAAAATTAACCAATCTCAAACTATACCCTTAAGATAAGAAACAGAAAGTGGCGGGAAAGAAGGAAGAGCAGCGGAGCAGAGCATGTGGGCTGCCACGTGCGGTGGACGTCACTCCGGCAGCGACCGTGAGACACGCGTTTGTGCCTTTGTGGGCGCGCACCACCACTTTTCTTCCCGCCCACTCCCATGAACTTTAGGACCCGGTTTTGGCCATATCCCAGAGTAAGGACAAAACTGACTTATTCTATATAAATAATAGTCCCACAACGCATTTAGATTTTTCTAGCTGTGCGTGAACGAAAGAGAGACATTTGACCATAGACCATGCCAAACTTTGGCGGCTCATCTCTTTACATTTTAGGTCATTTATTGTGGATTATTAAATTAATATTTTTTTTATTGTAGTTATTTGTTTAATTTAATTCTTATTTTCTAGTAGTAATAATTTTTTATTTTTTGTCTGAAATTGTTATTATTCTATTCTATTTATTTATTACCTTTTTTTATTTTATTTTACATCTTTTATATTTATTTGACTTTTTTGTCATATCTGCATGTGGGTTTACCGAAAACAGTCTCTTTATTATATAGGGGTAAGGTCACGTAGTATCAGACCTCTCCAGACCCTGCTTCAGTGTGAGACTTCGAACTAGATGGGATGATGATGATGAATTCTTATTTTCTAGTATTATAGTTATTTAAATAAAATTTTAAGATTTAACATTTGAGTTAAGTATTATTTTAGGGTTGGCTTATTATTATTAATAATATTATTATTATTATTTAAAAAAATAAAAAACGATATTTTCTTGCATAAAAGTGTAGAGTTTTAGACCAGATCTGACCAATCTTAGTTTAAAAATCAATTTTAGACATCCGAACCTAACTTGAAATACGATTAACATAGACTGAATTCATCAAATTCAAGTTTGAACGGGTTATAATGATTTGTATTCCTAAAATAAAATTTAGGATTGAAAGTGATTATATGAATTGATTTGTTTAAATTAATCTTATGATATAAATTACAAAAATAAAAAAGCATTTGCTAGTTTAGCTTAAGGTCTTTATAAATGGATATTTGATAGTTACAAAATAGAAATAATTAATAAACAATTATATATTTTGTTAGAAAAATAATTTAGTTGTCATCTTTATCCCATTAAATATTTGGTTTCAATTTCTTAGAGTTATTTGGAGCTAAATGAAAGTTATCATTCATAAAGACAACAAAATTTAACTAAACTCGATTCGACTTGAACTCGATAAATTAAGTTTATATTAACCAAACTACGGATAGGCTTTAGATATAAAAGAAATACTTGAAATTCAGTTCTAACGATAAGACAATATTATTATAGATGATTTGAGTGAATTTAGACTCGAGTTAGAGTCGTATGGATGATTTAAGCAAATTGGACTCGAATTTTGATCTTAGACCAAATTCGAGCCTTCCCCTTAACCAATTTTGTTCCGATTCATTATCATGCTTAATTCATACTATTGACTTGGTTTAAATTATCAAGAAAATGATTAAACAAGGCACACATAATTATTTATAATTATAGACAAAAGGGAAACCGGTTAACCCGAGATCCATGGATCATGGTCCGGGCCTCCTCCCCAAACCCTGGAAAATTATATATTTATTTATTGTTGCATTTTCCTATTTTAATTTTAACCTCTCCTTACGTTAAAATAACGCCCCAAAATTTACTGTTTAGCCTCTCTCCCAGTTCATGTTAGGTTTCACGCGAACATTTCACTAAAATGCGCCAGGTAGTTAATCGTTCTTTTTCTGCCTTCCTCTTTCTTACATCATAGGAACTTTCTCTTTAAGTACTGAACATTGTCGATTTACAAAGAGACTGAAATAGGAAGGAGAGTTGAGAGAGAGAGAGAGAACTTGATAGAGAGTTAAGACAGAATCCAATCTTTAGAGAGAGAAAGAGAGAGGTGTTCATGGGTATGTTGTATTGTTTTCAAAGCTGCAGGTTTTTTGGAGTATCGTGTCAGGAGTTGTCTGGTTTGCGAACTTTTTCTTAGGAAAGAACGGTTCTTTGTTTTTCTTTTATGTTTTCCTTTTCTGGGTTGTTCGTAATTTTCCCAGTAAACAATCACACTTTTCATATATAAGTACCCTGTTATTGCCATTTCTCCCAGTTGAGTGGCAGAGAGTTGCTAAAGATACCACTTTCTGGGTTTTGAAATTTATGTACATGTATGTGCTCATAGAGATTGGAGTGTCTTGTTTCTGTGTTTGTTGAGGGAACCAAGAGAGGTTTTTTTATTGGTTCAGTGGGATCTTTATATCGCAATCAAGGGATTCTGTAATGGGTATGTGCTCGATTCTTTTACTTTCTTCTTTGGTTCTCGTGTGCCTGTGTTTTCATTGGCCTTTTCTTAGTTTTTTGTTGGTGCTTTTCTCTTTTGGCTTTTTGGGTTGTGTTGGGGTTGCTCCTTTTCTGATGTTAGAATTTTGGTAGTTAGTGTTTATCGGTATCTGTTCGTAAGCTCTGTTTTCTTTTTTCCTTGTTGTTTTAGTTTTTCTAGGATTTGGTGATAACCCTTTTTAGTTTTGTGGTGTCTCTGATCGTAATCAAGTTCCTGCCACCTTAATGTGCTCTACTTTTTGTGCTTGATCTTTCTCTTTGACATTCTTCTTGAAGTTCATCACCTTGTGTTCGAGATTCAATTTTTTCATTATTTTGTTTCTTAGGTTCTTTCTTTTTTTAGGAATTAGTTATTGAAGATTTCCGTGAGAAATTACTGCCTCAGATTTTACCGTGCTGCTTTTGGGTTATGTATTTTATTATTCCTTATGGACTTGCTTCTATTGGTTGCTTTTATCCGATATGCCTCTCATGCCTTCAATTTTTGCAGAGGTCAACACTAGCTTTTCGCAGTATATGGATGATGAATATGAGAAACTCTTCCGGAGGCTGAACCCACCAAGGTATGCAAATTCTTATTATCTTGTACAGTTCCATTGAAAAGGACCTTACGTTTGCAGCTTAATCTTGTTTTGGTTGTAACTTGTTTCCTTCACTCTTCCAAAAAATTTTCAGGGTTGTGATTGATAACGAAGCCTGCAAGAGTGCAACTGTAATTAGGGTATACCTTTATCCCTCTTTTTCCTTTCTTTCAGTTCCTCTCTATTTCTTCCTCTTATCCTGTTGATTGTTTTTTTTCTTAATCCCTGTATGGTTCTGTGACGTAGGTGGACAGTGCAAACAAACATGGGATACTTCTTAATGTTGTGCAATTTCTTACTGATCTTAATCTTATCATAACCAAAGCTTACATATCTTCTGATGGTGGATGGTTCATGGACGGTGAGATATTGTCATACTGTTTTCCACTTAGCTTCTTTGTGATTTTTTTTTAAAGAGAAGAAGCTGATTTTGATCTTCTTTTCCTTTTCTGGGTACCAGTTTTCAATGTCAGAGATCAAGATGGACATAAGATCGTTGATGAAGCAATTCTGGATTATATTCGAAAGGTGAGTTTCAAGTTTGTTTTTCCTTTGGCAGTCTTTGACAACTTTTGTTTCCATCTTTTAGGCTGGAAATCTAATTATTATTTCTTTCCTTAGTCTTTGGGGACAGAAGCTTGCTTTGCATCTTCTATGAGATCTGTTGGAGTTAAGCAATCAATGGACCACACTGCAATTGAGTTAACAGGAAGTGATAGACCAGGACTTCTTTCCGAAGTCAGTGCTGTACTAACTAACCTAAAATGCAATGTAGTGAATGCAGAAGTCTGGACACACAATACACGAGCTGCAGCTGTAATGCAAGTAACAGATGAGGACACAGGTTCTGCAATTACTGATCCTGAGAGACTCTCCAGGATCAAGCAACTTCTCTGCAATGTACTTAGGGGAAGTAATCGTTTGAGGGGAGCCAAAACAGTTGTGTCTCATGAGCTAACTCATACAGATAGAAGGCTTCACCAGATGATGTTTGATTTCTTTAGCATTAATTCACCTTCATTGTACTTCAAAATTCAATCTAATTCATCCGTAAAACAAACTATAATCTTCGGTTTTTATACATTAAGAATAAAGCATAAAAGTATCCAATTCATGCATCATTTTTCCAATTATAACAATTAATTACAATTTTACAACTTATAACCAATCAAACCAAAATTCAAGAAATAAACAATACACAATTCACATCATAATCATCTTAAACCTTTCATACCCTAAAATATGTCAATTGAGTGCATATACTATCTTTGCAATGTGTATGAAATCATAATTCATGTGTGTATGCTAATGATATACATATGAATGAAATGCGTTTCATGAATGCTAAAATGATATGAGTCATATGCAATAATATAGGGCTCTAACCCTTACTGTGGAAAATGGGCTATTATAGAACGTGATGTAGCCTAGTAAACGGATCAACACGCTTCACAAATATGTACCTTCATGTCAAAAGGCAATAATGACATTCTCACCAAGCAACTTAATAAAAATGTAACTTAGTCGAGTAACCAGATCGACATTTATCACCAATGTTTGCCTTCGTGTAAAAGGACTAAGTCGATGTCCACAAAAAATAATAAAAATGATTTCTAATAAAACTTACTGAAATTGTAAGTAGGTTAACTATTCATGAAGACGTACTTAGGAGTCATTACAGAGTTTGAATGACCAAATAATTATTAATTTATGCGTACAATTGAAAAGGGTGAATAACTTGACATTTGGGTTTAAATTAATATGTATATTTAGTCCTGAGCTCCTAGGCGTGGATTTTGCATATTTGGAATAACTTGAATCATTGTGTTTAGAATTAATCTTGTTTCATGAAGTTGAAGCCATTGTCTCATTATTGCATTATATGCTTTTTGATTTTGTGTCGTTTATTGTTTTGTTTACTTAAGGACAGGTAAACGTTTAAGTGTAGGGATGTCGATAGGCGTAAATTACATCATGTTTTAGGGTATAGTTTGATATGTGTTTAGCCATTAATTCAATCATTTAGTATGTGTTTAGGTTAGAATTGTGTTATTTTGTTAATTATTTGTGTTTTAAGTATTTTAAGACTCACAATTGTGGCTTGATAGAAGCTCCAAGAACAGCCACGATCGTGGCCTGCATGCCACAATATTGACAGAAGGCTTAGATGTGAGCCACAATTGTGACTTGCATCAAGCAAATGTGCAGACACTCATGAACTTCACATTTTGAGGGATTTTTTTGGACCTTTCGGACTCCAAAAAAAATCCTAAGGTTACCCAAAGCATAAAGAAGTATAAAAAGAACATAAAGAGGTAGAGAGAGGAAGCTTTTTGCATTAGTCACCTTGAGAAATCTTAGAGAGAGATCATCAAGAGATAAAGGAAGAGAAGAAGTAAGCGAGAAGAGGAGAAAAAGCCGACTCAAAGTATTTCCCAGATCAGGAGGTTTCCTGAAGTCACTGCCTCCTATCATCCATTTTAGATTGTATTTCTTGTTCTTTTCAATTTTATTATTTTCTAGAATTAGATTGAATAGTTGATGATAGGATTTAGAATGTTGAGGATGTTCTAAACTCACCTTCGAAATTTTATTCTTGAATTAATGAGAATCTGATTGTTTATGCGTCTATTGGATATTGTTATGATTTGATTAGGCTATTGCATAGTTTGATAATAAATTGAGAGGGTGAATCGAATAAAAATGATTAAATTGGACTAACGAGAGTTAGGTAATTTAATAGAAACCAGAATTAAATAAGATTAATAATTTGTGGGAAGAGAGATCTTGTATAGGTTTCCGATAGTTTATAAGAAAACTTCAAAACTTCAAAACTAATTAGGGTTTTGGATAGGTTGTAAATTGAGAGATTGCAATCTCCATAATCTGATTAAGGTTTATGATTTAGGGCTATTGGTTATAGCTCAAGAAAGAGTAATCAACCCAAAAATAGTCTAGAGCCAACAATCCAATAATTCATAAATAGTTAGGTTAGCATCTAAGATAGGTTAAATTCCCTTTCTCTCAATTGGCAATTTACTTCGGTTGATTCTAGGGTATGTTACAAATTGTTTAATAATGAGTATTTTCATGTTTGATTCTTAATTTGATTGATTGAATTAAATTCTCATATTAGTTTCGTTACATCTTGAATTTATGTTATTTATTTCTAGCCTTAGATTTTAAGATTAGATTAGTTCTCTCCTCGTGGGATCGACACCTTTGGTACTATGCTAACAAACCATGCGCTTGCAGATTATCGACGGTTAATAATTAAAACTTACACACAACCAAACCCCATTCAAGTTTTTAAGGCCATTACCGAGAAGGCGTAGATTAGTTTAATTCTTATAGTCTAAGGCTTTTTCACTATCTTTTGTTATATAAAAAAGAAGAAGATAGAAGCTGTCATAAAGTAGACAACACATCAACTTGGATATCACTAGGCAGCAATGAGGAATCTTAAAAGATGAACGCCAAAAAGAGAAAGAAAGAACAATCATGGAGGATATATATTATAGGAAGCAAAGGACTCTTGTAGATTTCAATGAGCCCTAATTTAGTTAGAGAAATCATCATCCTTATTTGAACACGTATAGTTTAGGGTGGCAGAACTACCAAGATTTTAATTGGTCTAACAATGAAAGGATTCCCATCAGACATCAAGACTTATTAGAATTTCAACAATACAAATCCAGTTCATGGGATTCCAAGTTGGATAAAATCATGGATAAGCTCACGGATATGGAAGAGATTTAGAAGAGTTTGGAAAAGAAGTTTAAGCAAGTAGCAGCAGATAATGCCTCTTCTATTTACAACCTAAATGTTCGAGTGGGCCAGTTTTTCAGGGAATTTTGTAAGTAAAGTGTGGAAATTTTTTTGCACAGCATGAAAGTAAATTCAATAGAGCTATGTCAGGCTATCACACTGAGGAATAGGGTAGAGCTAGAATACCCAACGAGAAATCAAGCTAAACCTTACCTTATAGAAGAACAAAAAATCAAGAAAGAGGATGAAGAAAGGGATGAAAACCCCCTATATTATCTACCAGATCTTGGTATTGAACATCGAAAAAACTATAGTAGATGTCTATGAAGAGAACAGTATCCTTCAGATTAGTAATGACAGGTGACATGCAACATAAATGATATTGGATTTCACTTCCGGAGCAGCATTCGAAATTAAACACAGAAGAAAATACCTGTCCTAAATTATACTATGCCTATTTTAGGTCAATTACCAAAACTTCCCTTAGAGAACTCGGATTAATGTGTTCTTTAGATGGTTTGAAAGTGGACTTTAAGGTCTACAACTTTCATGTAGACCTCGAAGATGGATTCTATCTTCTGAAGGATCAAAACTAGAACAGAAGATGTAAGATGAACAGTAACATAGAAGAAACGAAAGACAGAAGAAGCGAAAGGCGGAAGAAGCGAAAGACAGAAGAAGCAAAAGACAGAATAAGCAAAACTAAAAAGAAGCAAAAGGCAGACGAAGAAAAACTGAGAAGAAGCAAAACTGAGATAAAGCAAAAAGGCAGACGAAGTAAAACTAAGAAGATGCAAAAGGCAGAAGAAGCAAAACTAAGAAGAAACAAAATGCAGAAGAAGTGAAACTAAGAAGAAGCAAAAAGCAAAAGGCAGAAGAAGCAAAACTAAGAAGAAGCAAAAGGCAGAAGAAGCAAAACTAAGAAGAAGCAAAACTGAGAAGAAGCAAAACTAAGAAGAAACAAAAAGAAGAAGAAACGAAACTAAGAAGAAGCAAAAAGGCAGAAGAAGCGAAACTAAGAAGAAGCAAAACATAGAAGAAGACGCATCAGCAAAACACAGAAGAAGACGCATTAGCAAAACACAGAAGAAGACACATAAACAAAACACAGAAGAAGCAAAAGACAGAAGAAACAAAACACAGAAGTAGCAAAAGACAGAAGAAGAAAAAGACATAATAAGCAAAACACAGAAGAAAATGACGTTATCACAGAAGAAGTAAAACTGAGAAGAAGTGAAACACAGACGAAGCAAAACACAGAAGGAGATGGCATCATCATAGAAGAAACACAGAAAAAGATGACATCATCACAAAAGAAGCAAAACTAAGAAGAACCGAAACACAGACGAAGAAAAACACAGAAAGAGATGACGTCATCATAGAAGAAACACAGAAGAAGATGACATCATCACAGAAGAAGCAAAAGGCAGAAGAAGGGAAAGACAGAAGATACTTCTTCGTTTACAAGGACCCTAACTTTCAGCTTAGAAATCCAAAAATTTCATATTATAAATCGTTGGAAAGCTAGAAGGATAAGCTACAACTTGCGGTGGACAAATTTAACAAAATTTACCTCCATTGAGTCCTGATTTACCCTGAAGATGGTACATGGTTTCTACACCTGGAAAAGACTTAGATTTTGAAATGAATAACTACAAAGAGACAAGCACATACACCTATGGAACTTTTTAGTTCTAACTCTTTTACCAAAACAACCGAACGCTCATTCATAACTTTAATTACATATTGACATTAAAATAAAAGCTTAACACAATTACAACATATGTGAGATGCTTAATGTTTAACATACTTATGGAGCTGTCCAAAAGTGATTGAGCTAACTTAGTTACAAAGCTTCTAATATCTTGGAGCTCCCGATGCCTTACAAGGATTGCTCACCTTCTTGTTCTGCACCTGAGGAGGGAGTAGTGGGGTGCGCTATACAGCTCAGTGGCTAATATATTAATAGCCATTGGCTGTCAACCAAAGTCAAGCATAAATATATACTTGTCTAGCATTTATACTTTATTTAAGAAATATAAACATTTATCAAATTTAGCTCCTAACACATAACACTCAATATGCTTCATACTTAACAATTTAAAATGCCATGCACCACAAACAGCTCGAGGGTTCCATGAAACAGAATGAGAAAACCGAAGTTTACCCCATGAATAGAATGAGTTCATTTTTCGAAGCTCATATGTCACAAGCGGGCAACCGGGAGAAGGCTCTTGTCAACGTGCACGTGACGAACAGAATGGTTCTACTCTCGCCCAAACAAAAGCATATAAATATGCTCAAATCATATTATCAAATGCTTTCGTACTTTTCATTTATACAAAAGGCCATGACAAGTATCAAGGCATAACATTGATCAAAACATAATTTATTTATATCACATATCTACACATAGGCAAGAATTTGTCCAATCACACAATAACTATAAATACATTACCCACCTAATTAGCTCGCGAATAGCAAGTCAAGCTTGCCTTTCCCTTTGCTCTTTGTTAGGGTTTCCTTGGTTCCCTACAATAACCAAGGTTCCATTCAAAATAACATTTCAATAAAATTAAAAAACTTAAAAAATTATAAAAATTTCGACCAACCACAAACTGAACTCAAATCTAACCTATCCATAACCCATCTAGGTTAGAAAACCCAAGACCTAGTTTAGGAACCCTAAAATCAATTGGGTTCTCCTACTCCATCTTC
>JANSVB020000004.1:156029-169707 GCA_025504935.2 Erythroxylum haughtii
GATGGGAATTTGTGCAATAGTGCCGGGAATGTCACGAACATGCATTGTACACATCTAAATTGCTACATGTGCATTATTTAATATTTCTGATTGTGCATTTAGTAATGTGTGAATATTTTGAATATTATAGAGGCACAGTTGGAATGTCATCCCACGGATGTTTAATACTTTTATATTAAAAATACAAAAAAAGAACACTTTTTATTGGGTTCATATCGATAAATGATAGAGTTTATATGATTATTCTGAATTGACTTTAATAAGGATTAACTATTTCTAATATTACAAAGTGTTTTAAAAACAACTTTATATAATACAAATATTTTTTAAAATGAGTAAAACTACAAGTAAATTTATATTATTCACCAAATATATACAGTACTAACTTATATCATCCGAATCAGGATTTAAAACTGATAGAAGTAGTGTTACCACCTGAACTTTAATAGCTTTTGCACAGAGTGTGAACTTTCATATTGTCCTTTTCAGAAGCAACCATATGAACAGCATTTATTCCAAGTTCTATCATGTGGAGTAATTCCAACTGAAAATAACATAAAAATTTCCTAAGTTGAAGTAGTAACTTAGAGCTTTTAAGTACCTTCTTCAACCTGATTCTCTTCAAGGACATGTCAAGCTGCTGCTCAAGTTGATCAAGCTCCTGTGTGCCCAAATCTCTCAAATCCTCCCCAAGAATATTCCTATACGATTTCAGTTAAAAGATGGATTAATTTGTTGAACAAGCTCAGGAAGTGAGTGACAATATTGGAGATTAACTTAAATATTTAATGGTGCAAGTGAAAACTCATTACAAATCCTATCAAAGATGATTAAGATTTACCTCTGCGAACGTTGCAGAACCTCAGCTGTGGATTTTAGCTTCAAATATTCCTGGTAGTTTTTCTGGAAGAGCACATGAATTTTATTCCTCCAACAATGCATTATATATTAAGCAAAAACATAATTTTTACTAACAACAATCTACTGCAAGAAGACTTGAAATGATTTAAAAGCCCATTTTCCTTCTACTAGAATATAAATAAGTGAAGTTTTACAATTCCAATATACAAAAAAAAATTCACCTTGCTGGGTTAATTCTACTGCATGAGCAATCCAAGTTAAACAATATACATTACAGACGTGAATAAGCTTCAAAAGTTCTTATGGTTCAGGTCAAATTAAGATATAAACCTGTGTGTCATTTCCATGTTGGTTTGCTTCCAAGGCCCCATAAGTATGTATTTGGTACCTCTGGATTGTCTTGAGCATGCTGTGTTATATTCAAGCAAGATATAGCAAAGTGTAAAGATGTCAAATTCACACAGAGAAAAAACTTTCCTAAGAAATGAACAAGGTCCGTTGTGAATTGTGTATGATCTATTGGGATGGCCTTGGCTTCACAATACTGTTTAGCACCACAACAAGCAAATATCAGGGTTCTAATTACGAATTGCGAGTTATGTTACGGTAATGTAAACTTGATTACGATAAATTATGATAACAGTTCTGAACATAATCACAATATTACTTAATATAATCATAATTATAGTTTGCAATTTAAAACCATGGCACGTTGTCTAGCTTTCATGAGAAACTAAATCTGCAATTTCTCTTGTTAAGCTGATGTTTATCTAATGCAAAACACAATTTGTCTTAAAAATTAGCAGTTACTATCACTTCAAACTGGGACTTCGATTGTTGTACAATGATAAATTGTGTGAAGAATAGTCAATCCAGGTACTACCTTATCCTTGAAGAAAAAAGCTAGACTTATAGGGGCAAAAAGGGTTCTAATAGTGTTAATTTACACCATCAATCGGATATAGTCACCAAACTGAGTAAAAAGATCTATAATTGAATTATAAATTGAATGAAACTTGGAAATCTCAGCATCTCTAGCACTTGTATATGCAAATTTGTGGCTATTCAAAACCTAGAATGCTCAAGAACAGAACGACTGTTTAGCATCTTGAGGTTATCTTGAGGTCTGTATTTATTCAATTATTGAGGAAAATTTTGAGGTTAAGAACCATTCTGCTATTGGCCATAGCTTAATGTTTTTTGAAGATGAGTCACAGACTCGCAATAGATGGCCTTTGGTCTGACCAATAATCATAAAGCTCAGGAAAAGCAAATATCAACAACAACAATCCAGTAAACAAGAAAAATGAAAGAACCATCGGCAATTTTCATTTTGATGAAATGGTCAGATCTCCCTGAAATAAACACTTAGATCAACACACAAGATAAAGATATATAGCAAATAAAACAAGAATTTATCTCAAAGGATGTATCACAAGCATGTACCTCTCCAGGAGCAACAAACAGATGGAAGAAATTAAGAAAATTCTTGAGGCATAAATCCAATATAAAACATCTATCAATACCAGACAAACCTACCTATTCATGTATGTAAAAACATTAGTGAACTGATCTATAACCTAAAGGATCTATAGAAACGAAAAGTACCTAAGACCCAGATGAGCTTTCTGAAACATAAAATTAAATAAAAAGGTAGTGAAGTGAATGAGCTATACCTTGAGCTGCTACAGAATTCATACAGCTTTCCACGGTTGGAGAAGATGATAACAGCAACCTCAGCATCGCATAAAACTGAGAGCTCGTAAGCTTTCTTGAACAACCCATTTCTTCTCTTAGAAAAAGTCACTTGTCGGTTTATGTTGTTCTCTATCCTCTTCAGCTCTACCCTTCCTCTTCCCATCAAATTGTTTTTTCCTTTGTTCAAATATACATATATATGTATGAAGAAACAGTATGTCAGATACTAAATATAGAAGATTTAATCTCGTTTTCTCAAGTCTATGCTCCTGTTAGGGCAAGAACAACACTTCTTTGTTCCTTCTCTTTATCTTTTACGGGTAGGTGAAGTCATAGCCATAGGATGTAAGGTTTCGCTACAGTAAGACAACAACAGTTCTTGTCTTGGAACTAGGAAGTGTAATGCTTGGCTTGTTTTTAGAACTATAGATCCTATACTGTCCTTTTTTATAGTAACATTACATTTCACCCTTGAGTTTGAAGGCTACCAATTATAGTAATTTTTAATGATTTATGTTTCATACTCTACCAATTTTTTTCTATCCAATTTATTTTCTATACTTTCAATTTAAAGCATTTGATAAAACTAGCAGATATGTAATTTTGATAAATTATTTAGTGTTTTTTAAATTAAAAGATTAAGAATGTGTATTAGAGTAGCTTAGATTAGTAAAAAAAAGTTGAGCATATGCTATTAGATGGGGTCAGAATTTAAAAGTTTAATTTGTTTCTAATCACTAAAAAAATTGAACACTAGATTTGAGACACGGGTTAGTATTGCATTATTTTATTTTATTGTAATATATATATTATTTATGTGGGTCTTTAGAAACAATATTTCTATCTGATAAAGATAAGACTGCATATTATTGAACATCTTCAAACCTCGTGCTCAGTAGTACTCTCGTTAGATATTGTTTTTGTTCTTTGATAAACAATTTAGACTTTTCCTTTTGTTAAGGATAGATATTACATTTAACTTCATTTGTAACGGAAGAAAAATAAGAGAATTAGTTATTTTTAAGTAAAACTACATAATTTAAGTCCATTAAAAAAGAAATAAATAACATATTTTTATTAAAAATTTTATATCCACAAATTCAAAGTTTTAATGTTGAGTTTTCTTTACCATTATATAAAGGTCTCAATTATTCTTATCTTTAGTACTTTTCCATATTAAACGAAATTTTTTTGAGTTGTTGGTAGGAACCAATGTTTCAAAAATCGCACCAAAGTTAAATTAATAAGACAAAATAAAGTTTAAAAGGTTCAACTGGTATTAAATTATTATAAAATCAGCTAAAGTTTGAATAAAATTAAGAAATTTGAAATATATTGTTATTACTCATCGAAGAATTTGAAGTTTAATTTTAAAAGATTATTAAAAATTTTATTTATAAGATCTTATTAATTAATAAAAATTGACCGATTAGTTAATAAATTAATCAGTTTTTAATAACAAGAGTTATCAAAGTTTCAATATTCATACATAAATATGAAAAATAACAACTCTAAGTAATTGATTAATTTCAAACATTTTATTACTCTCTATAAGTAATTGTATCTTTTTATTTAAACATATTATCTAACATTGTGACAAACTTTAATGATAGATAACAGATGCACGTGTGGCTTGAAGGGGAATATTGTGACTTCAATACTTATAAATATTCGATTATGTGATTGAAGGGAAGTTTCTTATTTGTGACAAAAATGTCAAAAAGGAGGACATTGTTAGGATATTTATTATATCTCGTTATTTAATTTTGACATTTTTATTATTGAGTTTTTAAGATAATATTTAAAAATTCAAATCAATATATGATGTAAATAAGTAACACTCCTTATTTGAGTTGGACTCTGGTATAAGAATTGCATTGAAATTAGAAGTTTATCTCTAACTGAAGTTTAAGTGGATTATCCTAGATTATGGATAAACATTGTGTTTCTTTCTGCTGAAGCAAGGTAGGCTTGAGAGAGTGATTTTTTTGTTAGTGTCTTGATTGGTTGATAAAGCATGTATAGGCACATCATGTTGTTGTTGTGTAGAGTATATTGTAAGATAGCTAAAGGAGTGTGGCTGATTTTTTTGTCAAAAATATTCTTGTATGTGTGACCAAGCTTTTGCACTTGAAAAGTTAATGATTTGGTGAAGATTTTGATTAGGCGTTCACTTGATAGGATATGCGTGATCTTGCTTTTGCTACAATACACGCGAGTGATTTTGGTGATTCTTTTGGTTTCGGTGTTGATTGTGAAGCCTTGATCTAATGATTTTGGTGAATTAAGGAACGTTGCGTGATTACTTGGTTTGATAATTGACTGAAGGTGTGTGAGTAAAAACCGGAATAGGAGTATGTGTATATCATATCACGTTGGGCAGGTGCGACTCTGTGGGTGTGTGACTTCTTGGCTAGATTGTTTTTGGTTGACTATATTTGGTATGTGTCTACAACTCCATCTTGGGAAACAAGGATTGTTAATGATTTTTTTGTGGGTTGCATGTATCTTGGATGGTGAATGTGTTAATGATGCAGTTGTGACTTTGTGAATTAATTAGTGTCATTGCTGAGCAATAGTAGATTAATCTTCGAAAGAGCTGAAAATATTGGGAAGTTATTTTTTCTTTCTTTTTCAAGTGTTCTTATTTATGTTGATTTTTGTTTAACCACTTGAATTATTTATTTAGTGTTATTTCGTTATAAGATTGTTGAGAAAAATTCTCTGTTAAAGTTAGTACGAGACGGTCGTACTATTAGGCATAAAATTCTTTCACAAGTAATGAGAACGAGGGATAGAGTTAAAAGTTGAATAGTATCGACTCAATAAAACCTTGTATAAAACTATTATCGTTAATTAAAGAATGAAGCTAAGGGAAGGCTCCGCAAACATAGGTAAGATGTATCGAACTGTGATATCAAATTTAGGTATTGATTTATATTTGTGCGTTTAATTTTTCTAATTTTTGATTATGCCAGAAACGATTGCAAAAAATCGAAGATTTTGCGAAACTACTACACCCTTACGGTTTTTTTCAAGAACTATTGATTTACAAACATCAACTAATTAATTAATAAACCAATAAATTTTTAATAATAAAAATTATTAGAAATTGATCAATTTAATATTTTTATAATTAATCAATTCCAACTGGTTGCTTTAATCTCTTATTAAAAATCTTTTTTAGAACTTCGAACTTAAGAAAAGCATTCAGATTTGAGCAGCATCTTCTTATCTTAAACCTCCGTATTTACGAAATGATGTGATTGGTCAAATCAAACGGTCGAAAGCAAGCAGTCACTAATCATGTAGACAGCCCGCACCCTACTTCCCACAAGACGTCGAGTCGACATTGGTCAAAGTCTCCATCAATACACGTGTTGAGAGTTTGTTGGAAGTCAATCGGAAACATGATTCACTGTGAGAGGGGACAGTGAAAAAGAATGTACTTAGGATAAATCCGTACTCTGGGTTTTTTACACGTGTCCGTCCCATGTTTCTCAAATTTTAACCTTTTATTATCTTTATTCCTTATGCTTCGCTGGTCTATGCAACATTAAAGAAAGAGTAAAGTTATTGTTCGGTCACTTTCACTTAACTGGAGATTGGTAGCTTTAAATTGAATTCTTTTGTTTACCGAATGAATTATGATTATGTATTTCTAAAATTTTCTTTTAACACATACTTAAAATATACTATTATAATGTTGATTTTAATCTAGAAATAGCTATTCTATTCAAAGTAACTATTTTTATGATAATTAAAAATAAAACTGCATATGTTAAATCTTTCCATATCTCATTTATTAATAAGAATTTTACTGAATATTATTGTTGTTTTAATTTTATAACATTTTATTAATAAATTAGATATCAATCTAAATGTATTTGGTGAGTTGATGAAAGACAAGATCAATAGTAAGAAATGCAACACCAAAATTGCCACATCATAAATTAGTTTGTACATTAGAAATACCAAGTTCTTCAAGTAAGGAAGTGATCTACCATAGCTCAACAACGATAAGTGTAATGCTTTGCTATTTATACTCAATACTTGAATGAGCAACAATATGTATTTTCTGTCACTTTAAGAGATAATATTATAACTAAAAAATATATGATAATTAGATGTAGATCATCGACTTTTAGGATAATCAATCTAATTAATATTACAATTGGTATTAAGAATAAGAGAAGTGACTTTATTTAAGTGAATATCATATGAGTGTGGAGATTTTAGATAATATGTAATCTACTAAACATAGTCAAGTGTTCATTGGCATGGAAATGAAGGAATTAGGAGACATTATTTTCAATAAATTGAATGTAAAGTCAAGTAAAGCAAAGGTGATGTAAGATTCTAATAGTGGTATTGTAATTTGAGGAATCAATAAGGGGTGATCTTATTTTTGAAGAAAAGTAAGATACGTCTAATGAGAGTAGGAACATGTTTAGACGATAAAATTAGGCACAATAAACTTATTTAAGATTGTAAAAAACTTCGTAAAGACATCAAATATAGTATGGATGATGAAGTTCAACAAAACCGAAAGGTTGAAGCATGAAACTTAGCTCTTGAAGAAGAACATTACGAACATCAAGTTGATATGAATAGTAGTAAGTTTAATGACAAGAAAGAAAGTGTGAGTATAGTCAATGCCAAGAGCTTAATAATTGTTTGAGTGCTTACAAATTTAGTGATTCAATAATCATATAATTAGAATAATGATCATAAATTAATTTTGAGGTTCAAAGGAGAGCCATCCATGTTTTGTATTCGATGAATGATACTTGATTGCAAACAACACAATAAAGGCATCATAGGCATCTAGGTAAGCATTTAACTTAGCTTTACATTTAATATTTAAGTATCTAATTCTCTTTGTTCAATAACCATCATCTTCTCTTTTTATGTTATTTTATTTATAGATTTAAATATTTTTATTTCAATGAAGTGATTTATTTTATTCATGATTATGATTTGTATACAAATAAAAAGGAAAAAGTAGTGAAGGACGTGACTAGTACCCGCCTACTCCAGTTGGGACAGTTCACATGTCATCGTAGAACTTTAGCTTATAAAATTCCCCAAGTCTTGATCTTTGCCAAAAGGTAGACAAAAGGCATCTAAATCAACCTCCATGCACGTTTTCATTTTTTGACCGATGTTTTAAATACTGAACTAGTTCGATTTGTTTAAGAGTTAAAATATTGAATTGATTAATTTTTTAACTCGATTTTTAATTTTTTGATTTGATTTATTTTAAAAATTATTGTTGTTAAAATTGTATTAATTTATTAATTAATCGATTAATTTTTGTAAATTGTAAATGAATAATTTTTTATGATCCAAAATAAACTTATTAATTTTCACTTAATAGTCTCTTTTTTAATTAAACTTTAACTTTTTTTATAAATAAGGATTATCTTCAATTATTTTTCAAAATTTTTAATTTTAGTTAATCTTTAACTGATTTTATGATAGTCTAATACTAGTACAACCTATTAAATCTTAAACCTTTTGTCTTATCGATTTTAATTTTGTCTGATTTTTAAAATGTTAATTTTTATTATCCAATAGATAATACTCTTGAATAAAAAGAAACAAATTAAACTTATGATACTCTTTTGTCACATCCCTTTTTGATAATCAGATTAACATTTTCAAGCCATAATTAGTTATATTTTGTGTTTGAGAGTTTTGAAATAATTGGAATGCATTTGTTAATTCTTATTTTGCTTTATTTACTATATTGAATTGAATATAAGCAAAAATTATCAAATAATTATTCAATTCCAAAAAGTTTGGATGTAAATTTTGTTTTAAAACTAAATTTTGTTCACTAAAATATTGGAACTTGAAATTATAAGTCTAAATCTAATTGCACAAAACAAAACAGACCATTGGTAAACAAAATGTTGGTTCCGAACTTAAGTAATTATTTTTGATTGACATTCTCATAAATGATAATATAATTGCAGACTATCTTACAAATTTAATGGTTATTATTAAGAATCTTTTTCTTTTCTTGGAAAAATTCTCCCACAAAATCAGACAACTCTTTTTTTTTTTAATTTTTTCGGGGTTTCATATCTTATTCGTTAAAGGGTTGTTTTGTTTCACTTCTGTTTTTTCAGTGTTTATTTTTGTTTTTAGTTTTTATTTTAAATAAAAATAAAAACATATTTGATTATTAATATTAATTTATTTATATTTATCATTGATGATAATATATATTAGATAAAATTTAAAATAAAGTTTTTAATTAATTAAAATTATTTTAATCTCTTTTATAATATTTATTAATAAATTATCAATAAAATATATTTTATTTTATTAAATAAATATATTTAATTATTAAATCAAAATTTATTTGAATATATATATTTTGAAGATATTTTAAATTTAATTATATTTATTAATAATAATTAATTTAATTTCATAAATTATAACAATTAAATTGTTCATAACTTTATTAACAATTAATTTTTATAAAGTAAATATATATTGTTAAATTAAATTATTTATAATTCTTATTAATAATTAATATATTAAATAATATATATTTAGTTAATAGTAAATTAGATTAAAAAAGAAAACCTAAACAAAAAAAAACTATTTGTGGTTTTCATAAATTTTAAAAATTAAAAAACCAAAAACCAAAATCGAAACCAAAACTAAAATTATAAACTAAAAACTCAAATAAACATAATTTTTATTACATTTGAAAATAAAAATAGAAAATTAAAAATATAAATATAAACAAGCATGTCCTAAATTTGTACCTTTTGTAATTTAATTAAAATTCCACCTTTCGCCAAAAAAAAAGTTATTTCCGATTGGTTTTGTGCTTATTAAACTAGTTTCCTATTGGGTATGATTCATTGTTTGATGAGAGCTTGCAAGAAACTCCAAAATAAAGCCCAACTAGGAACCGACGCGATGAGTAATAATAGCATCCAAGCAACAGAAGAATGCCCTGCGAAGCTACTCGTGGATCACATGGGCTTAACACAATTTGTTCGAACCTGTAAAAGTAGGATTCCACCTTCAGCTTCAGGTTTTTTTTCCCTTTGTTTTATTTCCTGGATCAGGGAAAAGGAATGATAAGGCTGTGAGCTTGTGGACGAGGATGAGATTTCATCTATTCCACTTGATTATCGTTATCATTATCACTACTTCAAGCATACAGACATTGCAACCCTCTAAAACTTATCGACCCAATTCCTGGAATGTTCTTTTCAAAAATTTTAAAAATTAATTTTGAAAAAAGTTTAAATTACAAGAGAAATCCACCCTCTAAAATAATTTTCCTAACTGCAGATTCCATGATGGTTTTTGCTAAGTTCGGAGGGAGGTTCAGATAATCACGGTCTCTTGTGCCTCAATCCTGATGAAAAATCCTGATGCGTGTATTGTTGCATACAACAGCAAACTGTAAGAAAAAAGCAAGAGGACACCTATGATAGGGTATCATCTGTCTCCAAAAACAGCACAACTTAGATAAGTTTGAGAGACAAGAGAGGGCATAAACTCCGTATGACATTAAATGAATGTGTTATACTGTTCAAAATTTGCCAATTCACATGGTCTCACTGTCCTAATCCATCAGGTTTGGTAAGGTATCCAAAAGTAGTGTTGGGTCAGTGTAAGAACAAAAAACCAACTGATGTGATCAGGACTGGGAACAATAGCCATGATCTGTTAAGCACAACGTCAGATTCAGTGAAAAAAAAAGGTAGCGACGCTTTTAAGTGATGACTCGTCAAAGAATCTCCACCATGGAAGGTAACTTTTAGAACACACGGTCCAAAACAAAAGAAAGCAACAAAATATCAAGCATGTATCAATCCAGTCAGGTTTTGTATTCCTCTTTGTGCCTAGGTCCTTGAAGCTAAGGTTTCAGCCTTTCAGGCACACAATGTACCTATTTGAACAAAGCTTCGATACATTCTAGCTCCTAACACGAGGTACGCAGATCGTGTGAAACGTCTAGGGTGGACGTTTCACCTTTTGAGTCCAAGAATCGTTTAGAAGAAATCAACTCTGACAGTACGGGGTAATGAATGCTGTTAGGTCAGGAAAATGTACGAGAGTTGAAGGCTGGTCCAGGTCTAGTAGTTGGCCGGTAGCTTCCACGTGAAACTAATGGAGGAAGGAAGCAAAGTTGGAAACTCCAACTTGGCTATAATTTGTACTAACTTGATAAGACTAGAATGAAAGAATGAATTCGATACCAATCAAATTTTGCAGCAAGTGGTCGACAAATTGTGTTGTTGCTAGATGTATTTGTCAAGCAGATTGCAACAGATCCTGCTGCAGATAAAAGACAGTAAAAGTCATAGTCTCAAGACTGGGTTTTGGACGAGGACACAATAGATGTTGTGGTGTTCAGTGGATTAACTCTTATGGAACTCAAAAATCTTCTTCACCACCACGATTTTTCTTCACAACAAATTTTACTGTATGTATTGAATAAGATTTATTTAATAATAAAGAGAATAATAATGATTGTACTAATATAGCTAAATTATACTCAATCTTTCAAAAATTTAGATCTTTTTCATTTTAATTTCTAATCTTTAAAAATTACCATTTATCTCTTGAGATTGTATATATTTTAATATTAGTCGTATTCTTAAGATTATTGTCGGTTGAAAAAATTAATAAAAAATGTTGTATTGTTTTGATTTGTGTCGTGAAATACAAGTAATATGATCTTTTTTAGCTATTTTTGTTAAATTTTTAATTAAAAATGACGTCCAAATATGTTATATAAAAATAAAATTTTATAAAATTAAATGATAATTTTAGATGACTTTTCTTGAATAAAATAAGAAATAGGTGAAAGAGTTGTGGAAACACTTTACGAACATGGAATAATATGTGTTATTTCAAAAACATAGAAGGATTGAAATCTTAAATCAAAACATTATGTATAAATGGTATACGAACAATCTAAACAAGAAACAAGGAGCAACACGAGCTATTGCTGACATGGAGTTAGAATAGTGTTTTAGTAGTTTTAATTGTTTTATTAGTAAAATATTATTTTATCCTTAGGTTTTCATCTTTAAGAGTATATATTATCTTTTGTAGTCACTTGTTCTGTCAATATGAAAACATTAGTTCAGATTTCTATTGAATATTCTTTGGTTCTTCAAAGGGTTTCATACAACCTTTGAAAAATCAAATGCTATACACTGCGTCAGGTGGTATCAGAAAAAGGATATCGACTGGAAGCAATAGCAACAGTCTTCGTGACGATGTTCAAGAGGCTAGGGCTCCTTTTTTGGGAGATGAAGCGTTGCAACGTCTGGAGCAGCAGATATAACACAGATTTTGGCATTTCGAGGAGCATCTTAAAGAGATTGTGGAATGTCTGGATGCTCTAAGAATTGATACACATAGGAGGCAGTTCCGAAATTAACTGGCCAATGACACTGGAAAATTCGAGTTATGATTTTAGGATTTATTGCTTAGAGCCATTGGAAATTGAGAGAAAATTAGAATAAGAAATTGGATTTAGGCTTTATAGATTGGACAAGTGGCAAGTGACCTAAGTCACTTGCCAAACATGCCTTAAGCCTCATTTAGTTAGATTTAAACCCTATTGGTTTTGTCTTCCACGATGCTTGCTCCTTCTTTGAAAGAAAAATTGCTTTCCTTGTTGGCTTTCTTCTTCTCCTTCGTGGATCTCCTTCCTTGCTCACTTTCTTTCATTTTCTTCTTGCTTAATTGCTTCTTCCTTCTCCTTTAAACTATCCTTAAGCTTTGTGAGGTTGAAGATGATGATGGGTGTGAAAATGGGTGATAACCGTGGGTGTGTTTGAGTTATAAGGTCGGAATATTTTGAAGGATTCCAAGGTTAAATCAAGTAAGTTCTTGCTCTTTTATGTTATAGATAGTTTGATTTGTGGATTAATTAGAGTATAATGATGGTTGAGACATGTATATGCTTCAGATGATACAAATTCATACCTATATCTTGTTTTTGTATTTGGGAGTTGAGGGATAATTGATATTTGATGGAATTAAGGTTTAGGGATGAGTTGTTTGGAGTGTATTAAGTTGTTTTGGAGTGTTTTAAAGGTTGATGGATGGATTAAAATTTGACAGAAGAAGAAAGTCTGGGTTTTGGGCGTGTTTCTAGGATTGCACGTCGTGACGTGTTCATTGCATGCGACGGCGAGCGCCAGCGGGCACGCCGCGATGCGTGCCAGCACATACGTCGCGATGCGTGCCAGCACATACGCCGCGATGCGCGCCAGCACATACGCCGCGGCGTATGCAAGGGCTCTCGCCGCAGCGAGCAACCTTGCGCCGCGGCGAGGACTTCTTTTCTTCGAGAGTGATTTGGTTCCTTAATTATAAGTTTTGATGTTTAAGTCCAATTGAGTTGGTTTTTAATTTATTGCAATTTAGATACTAAAAACTACAAATTTATAAGAATGGAAGTTCTGAATCAATTTCGAAAGTTCTTGAATTTGGATGGCAATTGAGTAGTGAATATGATTTCGATTTTAAAATAGTCCCCATGTCTTGGAGTTTAACTTTTGGAGTGTTGAACTTAGTTAATTGAGTTATGGTGTCTAGGAATTTCTATCTTTTAGAGAAAAAGAGTTATGATGGGAAGTTGTGGGAATAGTACCGGGAATGTCATGAACATGTATAGTGCGCATTTTAATCGTTGCATGTGTATTATTGACTATTGCGATTGTGTACTTGGTAATGTTTTTATATTCTGATTGTTTTAGAGGCTCTTCTGGAGCGTCGATCCTCCGACGTGGTTAAGACTTCCCGGCATTAGCTCAGAAGTTATAGATGAGTAACCTAGTTGGTTCCTTAATCCTTATGTGTTTAAAATTATGCACTTATACTATGCGGAGGGCTTATGCGTGTTTGCTTATGATTTGTTTCTGACCATAGGTGTCCGAAGTATCGACAACTTGTTATTGAAGTGTTATTTGGGTGTAATTTTGTAACTACTTGTTTCTGATGTGATTTGGGACACAGTATTAAATTGTGAGGTAACTACTATAAATTGAGACATGTGCATTTCATGCATAAAGGCATGATCAGATAATGACAGTTGTGACCGGAGCAGCCACCGAGAGCT
>JANSVB020000004.1:184746-203586 GCA_025504935.2 Erythroxylum haughtii
GTTGTAAGCTCTAACAATGATCGTATCAAAGAATTGAAGGAACAGTTAGCTAGGGAATTTGAAATGAAGGACTTGGGATCGGCAAACAAGAATCTATAGATGCAAATTCACCGAGAGAAAAATAATAGGAAGATTTGACTTTCTCAGAAGAATTATTTGAAGAAGATCTTGCGGTGATTCAACATGCAAGATTGTAAGTCAATTGTATACCCCTCTTCCTCTTAATTTCAAGTTATCCTCAAGTATGAATCCTAACAATGAAGAAGAGAGGTTAGAGATATCTCGAGTACCGTTTACATCAACAATAGGAAGTTTAATGTTCGCTATTATTTATACAAGACTAGACATTGCACATGCAGTGGAAGTAGTTAGTAGATACATGGAGAATCCTGGTTGAGAGCATTGGAATACTATTAAGAGGATTCTCAAATATATCAAAGGAACCTCAGATATTGCATTATGTTATGGAAGATTAGATTTTACTGTTAGAGGATATATCGATGCTGATTATTCAGGTGATCTTGATAAAAATAAATTCACTACAGGATATGTGTTTACACTAGCTAGAGGAGCAGTGAGTTGGGTATAAAAACTACAATCAGTTGTGGCTACATCAACAACAGAAGCATAATATATAGCAGCTACATAAGCCAATAAAGAAGCAGTGTGGTTGAAGATGTTGTTGGAAGAACTTGAGAATAAACAAGAGAATGGTACTCTGCATTGTGACAGTCAGAGCGCTTTGCATCTTACAAATAATCCAGCATTTCATTCAAAGACAAAGCACATCCGAGTTTAGTATCACTTCGTTCATGAGAAAGTGGAAGAAGGAACGATGGACATGCAGAAAAATCATAAAATGGATAACTTGGCATATTTTATGACAAAAACAATCAATGCTGACAAGTTTATGCGGTGTCGATCCTCAAGCGACCTGATAGAGACGTAAGCAATATGAAGCGACAAGATAGAAAGAATTGTGTGAAGATATAATTAATTCTCAATCAAATCTTCAAGTGGAAGAATTGTCAAACTTAGTAGGCTTGGCATGATAGGTACCGAATTTCGATGCCTAATATACCTTATAAGACAAATAATGGTTAGCCAAATTAGCCAACTATACCTTCAATCTCCTGCCTATAAATAGATAGGAGATAAACAAAGAGAGTGCATCTCGTTAGCAGAGAAGAGAGATGCAGGATGAGAGAGAAAAGAAAGAGAAATAGAGAAAAAAAATATTATGTGTATTTTGTGGGTCTAGTTTTTTTGTAATTCTCTATTTTCTTTATTAGTAAAATTCTTCTATCTTTGCTCGTAATTTTTACTCTAATTTGAGATTTTTTTATGTAAAATCTTTGTGTTCATTACTATTTCTTCAATCCTATTTAGTTGTGAATCTACTATAATCCGGTTGATTTTTACAACACGAAAAAGCAATGGAAGGATTTAGGATTACAAGTAAGCTTCAATAATTTTCCAGGTAAAGGTGATGTATATACTTTTACTCTGTAAGCTTAAGAAGGTGATATATAGTAGCTTAGTATGATTTGATACTAGTTACAAGCTTAATTAGAGTAACATAAACTTTGATGTATGTTTTATTAAGGAAGAAAAGGAAGAGTTGGCAATTTAGTTTGGGCCTTGCCCATTCTAAAATCAACAGACTTTATTCGAGTTGGTCAATCTACGAGTTGAATTTAATTTTTTTTCAATTTCTAGCCTTTGGGTTAGGCTTAGACTCAATGCCCAGCGTGGCCTGAACTAAAGCTCAATTATTTTTTTAATTATTTCTTCAATTGAATGATATCATTTTGTCATTATAAATTTAAAATAAATAATTTTAGTCCTAGTCCAACTCAATTGGGTTTCTAGTCGCCCAAGAACATGAGTCCTACGCTTAATCAAGTCTCAAGTCTGAGTTCATCACTATTTTTATTTTAGGGTAGATCTCAAGCCAAGTAGCTTGACCTGGTCTGACTCAATGTCATCTCTAAAAGAGAGAGCAAATCAAAACTTCCTTTAAGATGTATACTCGTGAAAATATTGAATTATAGTTATGTACATAATATTTTGATATTTAAGTAATTTTAAAACTCAATTTAGTTTTTTAATTAGTACGATTGACACCAATTAATATGATATGAAATTGATAATATTGATTACAAGAGCTAGAACTTAGAGAATCAAAGAAGCACTAAAAAGACTAAGTTATGATATTTGGGTTGATCAAACTTCTAAGAAATAACAACTAAAGTGAGATTTGAAGCATATTAGATTAAAACGGAGATCAAGTTCTACTCAATGTGATCCAAGCTAATAAAGGAGCCATTAACATGTGATTGGTCGTGTTGAATCCTATTTGTGGATTCAAAAGGAATCATTCTTCCTCCTGAGTTCATGTAAAAAACAAATGATAAATGATAAATATAAAACTTCTTGCTTTCATTTATGGCGATCTCGAGCTTGAAAGCTATAACTTGAATCGATAAACTGGAAATATCTCAAGTAAATTTAAAAGATATTGAATTGACCCTTTTAATTTTCTTAACAAATAAGCCAACTCACTATAGGAATGGAGTTCGTCGGCAAGTCTGTAAATAGAGAACTAGGGCTATCCTGAGGTCAAGATGTTGAACACTTGAGGAGCAATATGGAGATGGATAGAAGAAGAAGAGCTTAACCCTTACTCTATCCTATAACTAGCTACTTTAGCCATTGATGGGCTAAGGATAGGCTTTAGAAAGAATTGTAAATGATGGACCAAAATGATGATGCATAAGGAAATACCATAAAAAGCTTCACGAGAAGGCATGGACACAGCTAAATGATGCCTATGCAAGTTGAGTGAAAAAAGGTTAGGTCCAGAGTGGGTGGAGGGTCCCCAAATGTGTGTGATTCTTTCAAAGAGTGAGGTTTCATTACAAGATGGATGCACTCAACACATTGACAGATTCAAAAATGTTAGTTTTCTTGAGTAAGAACTAAACACGTTAGGAAAGTTGAAGCAGTTTTTGTTACTCTTTTAAGTCCTTTCAACTATATCCCTACCTTGTATTTCATCCTCACGGACTTGATAGAATTCATAAGAATGACGTTTGATCAGTTGGGTTAATTATATGATGATATTTTTTATTCATGAGTTTAAGTAATGTTTTAAAAACCGAACTGGAAGTTAAATCGGTAAGACAAGATACTTACGGTTTAATAGGTATTAAATCGTAAAAAATTGGTTAAAAATTAAATTAAATTAAAAAATTTAAAATATGATTGAAAGAAATTATTCTTATTTATCAAAGAATTTGAAGTTTAATTGAAAAAAGAGATTATTAAGAAAACATTAATTTATTTGTTTTAGTTTATAGGAATTTATTAATTTACAAAAATTAATTGCTTTTTAATATCAAGATTTATTTAAGTAGATCGAATTAAAAAATTAAAAAATAAACCTAAAATTAGATAATTTAAAATTTTTACGTTTAAACTAACTGAATTGATTGAATGTTTTAATCATTGAGCTTAAGAAATAAATGACGTAGTTGCTGTTTAAGTCTTTTTAACAATGCATCCATCTTGTATTTTATACCTAAGGACTTAGAAAGAATTGATAAGAACGAGGTTCGATCAATTGAGTTAATTACATAATGATATTTCGTATGTATTAGGTTAAACATTTGAGATTAAGTTTAATGTAATGAATTAGAATATAATCCGAGTTTGACTTGTGAGCTTTTTCTCAACAGACTTACAATATTGAATATGGAGTGTTTGAAGTTTGTACTTCGAAAATCAAATTAATAAGTTAAATAAATGAAATACAATATTTACTAAAAGAAAATTAAGTGATCTTATTCTTAGAAATAATGAATATTTATATTTTTAATTTTCTAAAAAATTCCTTCTTTTCAACTTCAATTAAAAAATAACAATAAAATATACAAATGTCAAACATGACTAATCAAATATTGCTAGTATGATAACTCAACTCAACTTTTAAACTCGGCCTAAATTAGTTAAAATTAAATTAAATTAATATTTAATATAATTGTAATAAATTATTAATTTGAGTTAGATTTAATTAGTTCAGTTCAAATTTAATAATTTAATTGAATCTGTATATATGCAGCATTTGATTGGTATAACTATAATATTCATAGTAAATTTAAGAAAAAAATTAAAAAAAATCATATAAATTTTTTTGGAAAATTTTAAAGATTAAATTTTTTTAAAATTTCTTAAAATACAAGAGAGATCCATAACTTCTACTCAAATATCTAAGTAAGCATTTATTGTAGTTTATTGTTATTTTTAGTACCAATTTATGACATAATATTACTAAAATAGTATTTACTGCATCTCGAAGAATGTAAAAATTGTCCCAAAGATAATAATTAGGGCTTATTTATACTTTTTATAAAATGTTAAGATGAAAATAACACATTTAGGCAATATTAAAAAAATTATATTAGTGTCTAATAGGTCCACTTGTCTAATTATGAAGTAATATAATTTAAGGGATTAATTCTTTTATTCATATTTTCGTGTGTCACCCTGTATCCGAGACCATTTATCCATCCATTATTGTTAATGAATAGATGAATAGTCTCGGGCACAAGGTGACACACGAAAACAGGAAACAATCCACTTCTACGGATAATTTAAATCGATGAGTCATGTATTTTTGTACTATAAATTATTTAAAAAAATTAATTTAGTATGATATTAATGCTACTTTGAAAACATTAAATTGTAATATAATATCATACATAAAAATAGAGCTTAATTCAACTTTTTAAGAAATATTGAAGAATAACTCGTAACTTTAACTTCAAATATATAACCATAAAAGAAAAATTGTAGTAAAAATGATCCCTCATCTTGTAAATGGCCGCCATTGAAGGCAAGACAGCTCCAGCTTTCATCAAAAGCCTTGCATTCGTACTATTTATTATGGTATTCTTTTAAGTTGAAAGTAGGTATGGGCCTAAGCCCGATTGACAAAATCATTGCTAGCTAGTTACTAAGTTGATAGCCCAATACAATTCCCATCACTTAACAGGTCTTGCTGAGCCTACTTGCTCAACGTCCTCTCATGTCTTTCCCGTAGCCCAGCTAATAGTTTGCTTTCATGGATTCAAAGAGACACGAAATCAATTAAAACAACAACAATTTAGTAAAAATTTTACCGATATATAAAATCGTAAAAAATTTAATAATATGCGACGTTATCTTTAATTAAAATAAAAATTGTCTCCAATACATACGAATCAAAGAAAAGTATACATGTATAGTTTGACTTAGTGAAATTCATGTAAATATTGGGTGGTTTTAGTAGTAAATTTTGTCCTTTATATGCATATCAATCCAAATAAACATGAAAATTGGGATCAAGTCTATTTGTCTTGATTTGATCGAGTTTTAAGTTAAGATTAGATTAAAAATATCGGTCTAAAAAGTTCAAATATTTTAATTATGTGATCAAAATAATATCGTTTTAGGTAAACTTCCTAATACGATATTATTGGGTCTTAAATGTTCACAAATTTAAAATCAAGATGACGTTATTTTGGATATACTCAAAACAAAATCATTTTGGGCGGTTCGTTTGAATTGCATAGCATGAACTTGCTTAAATTTAGAGTTGCATGTTTCTAGGATCGTGCTAAGTTAGTCTAACAACAAGCTCAGTCTAGTCCAACTCATTGTCATACTAAATCCAAAAGTTTCAAGTTCTAGTTATGGTTGAAAGGTTGCTATTTAATTTAGTAACTTGGTGGGTTCAAGAATTGAATTTATCAATCAGATTAAGCTCTTCACTTGACTTTAAATAATTGACTCATTAATGATTTATCTAAATTTTGAAATTTGCTAATTATTAGAGGATGGCAGGTTGAAAATAAAAATACATCAAATCTACAAATATTAGTTAGATCGAACTCGTTATTTAATTCTAAATCATTAACTCGTCAAATGATTTATGCAAGATATGTATTGCAAACCCTAATTGAAGGAAAGAGTGATTTATGCAAGATATGTATTGCAAACCCTAATTGAAGGGAAGAGAAAGTAATTCCTTAATTATTTAAACCCTAATGGATTCTATCCATTTGACCAGATTGAATGATAACTAGTCAAAGTTAAGATATGGGGAGGTACAGAAGAATTATTATAAACTTTGATTAGACATTTCTTCATATTATTTAACTAATATAGTATATATGATTGGTTGGACTAGTTATTATTTTAATTTTCAAATAAAGGAAGCATTCATGATTGTGAGCTTATTTGTCTTTTTTCCCTTTATTTTAAGTGTTTTGTGTCTTCCTAGATGGATGTGACCAGTGACAAATATTAATTTTCGTGTTATATAGAATCAAATCTCTCTTGGGACCGCTATTGATTAAAAATTTATCATGAGAGGGATATTATGCTCAGGTGATTACACTAATCATATCTTATTTTCACATAATGACAACACCATCAAAACCAATTATTGAATCTTCTCAACCACCAAGATGTTTTCCATGGTCTATTGGTTCAAAACCATAGTTAATCACAATTATAATTACAGTAAAAATATCGAGATTATGAAAGAAATGGTAGTCGTAATTTGGATCCAATTAACAATGTTAAAATGACCCGAGTTTAACCTTGATTAAAAAAAATTTCTTAAAAAGCTTAAATATAAAAAGAATATGACCAAATAATTTTGTTATCACCTAATTGTTCCGAATGATTTTATACGAAGATGATTTGGCTCATCATGTTCAAAATTAAAGTGTTAGATTCAATTGATCAAGTTTTAGATCGAGTTTAAACTTTTTAAAAGATCCAAACTTTGAATATAATTTTAACCAAACATAAATTCTTTAAAATTTCATATAAGATTTGAATTTGGACCTTTTTTTGGGGGGTTCAAACCTTAAAATGTGAGTTTAACTTAAAGTTCAAACTTCTTTCACATTGAAAAAAGATGTTGCTTTATATATATAATGAAACAACCTCGTTTTATACTTGATGAATAGTTAGTTTTAGGCTTGTGAAATCCAATCTAGCTCAAATTCAAGTTAAGTATTTCGAGTCCAATTGAGTTTTGAAGCGGGTAAAAAAATTCCTGCCAAAGTTGGACCCTCTCTTTCACTATCCAATAATACTAAAGTTGATTTAAGATTAGATGTTAAATGATAAAATTTGGGTTATAAAATTCGAGTCTACCTCAAAATTTGAACTTCTTTTAAATAGAAAACAAAATCATTTTATACGTGTAACAAAACGACTTTATTTTATATTTAATAAATAATTATTTTTAAATATATGAAATATGATCGAGGATAAATTTAAAGTGAGTAACTCTTATCATATCGAATTTTAAGTTTAATAAAGAAATAAAGTCAAGAGTTCTTATCTCTAGAACCAACAATACTAAAGTTGATTCCAAGATTAGATGTTAGACAATTTCATATCTTGGATTTTTTTAGTCTAATCTATTCAAAGAGATAGATCGACTTACGACTCCAATATCTTAACAACCCACAAGACAATGCTCAAACGAAAACAAAAAATGGCATATGCAAGATGTGACGTTGATACACAACCATACAAATTCATGCAAATATTCTGCAATGTCACATTCAAGGTTTTTTTTTTCTTTTTTTTTCTTTTTTCGCCATATCCAATCTTGAATGTCTCAAATAGCAAACAAAGATGGAGAGTGTGGCTTCGTTTTCAGAGAGACATTAGCACGAAAACAACTACTGTTCTATAATATGGACCACTGCACCTTAAAAAATGACTTAGATTTATTTAATACTAAATTAGCAGAACAAAGAGAACTAGTACGTGTAGAAGTTTCATGCAATAGGGCTGTATGATAATACATTGTTGGCATCTGCAAATTTGTCACAACACTCATCAATTTTCTCAGAAAGTTCATATATAATTGATTCGTTTTGTGTGTCTTTTGTGGTGGTGGTTGTGATTGGAGCATTAAAAATGTGCAAGTTGTGTTACATCAAAAAGGGTATAAAGAGTAAATGAATTATATATAAAAGAATAAGCACATGAAAATTCCTTCATTTTTAAATTTTTTTAAAATATTCTTTTGAATTTCGATTAAAAATGATGACAAAATACATGAGGTGTGAATATTATACATGGACTCATACTAATCAAATGTCATTGACATAGCAATTCAATTTAACTCTTAAACTTATACAGTCTCACTAAATTTGAATTAAATTATTAATTTAAGATAATTATATAAATAATTAATTTAAATCTAATTTAATTACTTCAATGGTCTACAAATGATATGATATAATTTTGTCATTAATTTTGTGGACTAGCATAATAAACATAATTTTATATAAACTCCGATTAATTTGATGTCAAGATAATTGAGCTTGTTAATTCTCTCTTTAACGTATTATTGAGCCTATGTTCATGGGTTTGCTATGATGAATAGGCTTGGCTCATGTTTTGCAGTACACATGAGGCCTTACTATTAGCCGACCTTAAATACAGTCACCTCATTGAGAACTATATGTGTTTTTTTTTGCTGATTAAGGTTTAGAATAACAGTAGTCAATCCTCTACGTCCCTGTCATGTCGCTTCACAAAAATTAACAATGGATTCAATTGTTTCACAATTTTAAGGTATTTGTTTATATAATTATTGAATTTAGTATGTTGCAATTCTAGTGTTAATTAATTGTGTTGATTAATTACGAAAATAATCTGAAATTTTGTGTTGAGTTTTCCTTCATGATATTCACACCACATGTATTTTATCATTATTTTTATTGAAATTCAAAAAATATTTTTGGAAATTCAAAAATTATAAGGAGACTTTTAAATTTAAAAAATTAAAAATTTCTTAAATTATGTGAGAGATTCATGTTTTGACCCTTATGAAAAAGGGTTCATAATACAATGATTTAAACTATTGAGATATATAATATTCTCGAATATATATAAACTTATTTAAATCTAATTTAATTTCTCTCGTAACTTTTTTAAGGTTGTTTTTCATTTGAAGGAGCTCTTGATATTTAATATTTTCCAATATATGTAAATTTACTTAGATCTAATCCAATTTCTCTCCAAATTCTGTCAAAAATATATGAGGTTTTGACATAATAAATGTAATAAATCTCAATATAAAAATGTTTAAACGATCAAAGGCCAAATTATGGAGACTAAGCCATAAGATTAATAGCTTAACATCATTAGTTTGAGCTATGAAATTTATCCAAATGTGTGACTAGTAAAAACTCTCAAAATATGTAGTCATGTTAAGAGCATAATAGTAATACATAGTAGAGAGGACTCGTAATGAAGTTATTGACATTCTTTTCCGTTTATAGCAACTTTCAATATTGTTTTGAATACAATCTCTATTAATTAAAAGTAAGACTATGTATTAAAATAGACTTCTCCATATTTTATGTTTCAATGAGCTTTCACTTAATTGTTTTTGTTATTATTGTAGCAACTTCTAAGATTGTAACTTATTTTCATTTATTAAGGATAAAGTTGATAACAAATCCTATCATAAGATGGATTTATGAAACTTGAAACCTAAAGCTCGATTGAGATTTAGGTCAAAACAATGTTATTTGATCAGCTAATTTTAACAAAATAATATTATCTTACCTTAAGTCAGTTTAAACTAATTTGATTAGTCCAAATTGAGGCAGATTAAATTATTTCTTATCGTGTTAAGTAAAATATTCTATGTATGTATAAATTACATACTCTTAATGAATTTTTAGAGAAATTAATGACACGAAAATTAAATAATAAACTTAATTTAATTAACTACTTCTCTATTAGTTAGTGATAAGATTGCATCCTATTTGGCTTTTTCAAACTTCATAGAATAGTGAGATTCACACTAGGTATTTTTATTATTATAATTTAATCAACTCATTCTCATTTAATAAAATTAACACTAAGGTTAACAATGCACCAAATTATAAGATCAGTTGGTTGATTTAAACATAAAGTTTGATCAATCTTAGAGTAAAATAATATTATTTTGTTTAATTAATTTAAATAAAATGATGTTATTTTTTTATATAAAAGAAGAGATTACACAAAGCATATTACACAACTAATATCGAGAAACAAATCCCAATCATGTCCTCTAAGAAAAATAGGAGACACCTTATAGGTGTAGTATTAATAATGAAAATTTCAAAGCCAAAATAAACGGCTGCGTTTGCAAGCTAATCAGTATAGATTTTTTTTTTTGATTGCCCACGAGGTGTCTTAGGCGGGTCCTAATTATGGGAAGATACTTTTAAGTTATTAACACCCAGACTAATCTCCGTTCGAGCCGGGTAGATCCCTTATGGGAGGTAAAGTTCTGATTCTAAATTTTAAATGGTTACATATATAAAAAAAGATTCAAACCTATGATCTCACTTAAATCAAAAGAGCTCCTTAGCAACTTACGTGCGTTATGAAGTTGGCACAGATGTTATTTTGATTAAGAATGATTTAAATTGTTCAGATACTCCTCTCAAAAACTAATCAATTCAAACTTTATTCGTTAAATTAGAACTAAACCGGACCGGGTGAAATTAGTTGTGTGGAAAGGCACTTCCGTTTGTTACGTTGATGGAGGGACAGATGGATGGATGGATGGGGTGGCTTTTCTGTAACTGGAATTGGTAAGTGAGCAGATGCATGGCTGCTGCTGCAGGTGCAGGTGCAGGGGGTCACTTCCCACGTGCCCCTATGTTGTGGTTAATTGGTACACGTGTCTGCTCACTATCAGCTACAAGTGGCTGTCCTCCTGTCCCTTTCTCCAATCTTATCTGATTCATTCTCTACTCTCTCCCCATGTCTTAATTTCTCAAAATGCCCCTCCACATCTCCTCAAATTACAATATCAACCTTAACTTTTATTAATAGAAAAACATAATGAATGGTATAAATTATAAATAATAATTATATTGTAATTTTTCATTAAATACCAAAATTAAGATTAATAAAAAAGAATATAATGAGCAAATGAATTAATAAACCCAATATCAATTAAAATGAAGGTCATAAATATTAAAGGAGATTAATATTTAATATTTTGTCAATTATATTTCTAACGGCTTTGGAGTTTATAGAAAATTGTACTTTTAATACCTTTTAATTTTGAATTAAATATTAGTTACACGTTATTTATATTTGTAATTAAATAGAAAATTGATTAACTATACAATAGTGACCCCACTTGATGCTACAAGAAAGGCACAAAATACAAAATCATCTAGTTAAAAATTTGGATGAAATCACTTATTATTTTCATAATTAGTTAGCATAAGGTTTCATTCAATTATTAAACAAATATAATAAAACAAGTTATGTCAAAATAAAGATAAATATACAATAACAACAACAACGCCTAATACACAAAGTTTTCCGTTTTGTAAAGGTTGAAAAGAGGAGGCATCAATTAAAAGTAACATTTTAAAATATTTTATAAAGAAACAGTTTCCGTGAGTCGAATATATGACCTTTTAGTTATAATAAAACAACTTTGTCAATTACTTTAAGACTAGTAAAAAAAAGAATAAATATGAAGTAAAGAAAATGAATAGTTTAACAATCTTGAAATTAAGTTAAAATTGTCACAATTAAATGCTTGTTTTAAAAAATAAATTATTATAATAATATTAATACAAGTAATTAATATGTAAAAAGTCTTTTTTAAATTTTAATAATTTGAAATATCGTCACTTATATATTATCATAAAATTTTTTGAACTAATAATGTTAGTTTTACAAGTAATTTTTAATAAAAAGTAACTTAAAATTTTATCATATATTTATTACTACATTCATAAAATGACTTAACTTAACACCTAATTAGATTATTTTGAGGATTAATTATAGGAATTAAAACATTATTGAAGAAATAAATTCCTCCCAATGTAGCTAACGGACAAATAAATAATTTGAATATTAAACAATAAGAAAGGATTTTCTAATACAATAATATCATAGTAAAAATAAACAAAGATTAAAAAAATTAACTAGTTTAGTCAATTCAACTATAAAAATCTTAAATCTTTCAACTTTTTAGTTTGAATTTTAACTTTTTGTGTCGATTTATTTTTAATAACTATTGTCATTAAAATTGATCACTTTATTAACTAATCGGTTAATTTTTATAAACTAAAATAAGTCAATTCATTTTTATTTAATAATTTTTAATTAAAATTTAAATTCTTAAATTAATAAATTTTTTTAATCATATTTTAAAATTTTAAAATTTATTTAACCTTTAATTAATTTTATAACGATTAATTAAACTTTTTTAAATTTTAAACCTATCGTCTTCTTAATTTAAACATTGAAAAAATGAAGAAACTAAAAAAAGAAGAAGAAATAACATGAACACACCAAAAGCGATGGATGGATAGAAAGGGAATTACAATCACTCTCAAAAGGTTAGAAAAAAAAGAAAAAAAGAAAGAACACTCAAAGCAGTCCTTTTTGAGAGCAGAGAGTGAGCTTTGTAGTGGAACTCATGTTGACTCAGACTGCTTGTGCTTCCACCTTCTCCCCCCTTACCAACTAAATATTTTTTCAATCTCACTGTCTCTCTCTCCCTCTGCCATTTTCCAGGGTAAGGAAGGAGTAAAAGCTGTTCTGCTTCTTTCTTCTTTTCTCTTTGTTTTTTTTTTCGCTGTTTGCTTTGGAAGAAACTGTAGGAAAAAAAGCTTTAAACTTTGGAATCCCAACAAGTCAGCAACGTCCCCATTTCTTTCCTCTGCAAATTTCTAAACAATGGTCATTATTGTTTTCCTCTTATGGTTGCTCTTATAAGCTGAACTTTGAAGTTTGAAGCTTGCATTGGGAAAGGAAAGTTTAATTTTGGTTTGGTTCGGTAGCTGGAATTCAAGTTTTATAATTTGGGTTTTGTTGTCGAACCGAGAACGAAGATTGGTGTAAGCATATCTTTATATTTTTTACTTCTGTTTGCTGGTTCTTATGGTCCTGTTTGGTTCCTGAGAATAGTGGAAGACAGTGAAGTGAATGGTAGCTTTTATGAACTATCTGATCCTAGAATTTGATTCAATAGAAGTAAAGAAAAGAAACAAATCCCAGAAATCTTGTCCTACTCGGGCAAAATTCTGCTTAAAACTCATGATCTGAGCTCCTTGTTTCAATAATAACTAGTTGTTTGGTGGCTTTCGCTTTCCCTCACTTTTATTCAGAAAATGAAAGACGATTGGCCCTTTTTTCACTTTTTACTCGTCCTTTTTTCACCATCATAACCATCATTTAGTTAATTATTGATGTTTTTTGTGTCACTGTCAACCTCTGTTATTCTATTAGCGTGAGGGCTTCCATGTCTAAAGGGTTTGTCTCATGACAACCTACCAGGATCATGAACCCTGTCTTTGTTTTTAATCGGTTGCTATGAATATAAATTGTGTGCAGCAATTTCAGTTTAATCTGTGATGCGTAGTTAAGTGTGTGGAGCCATTAATCGTGAACCATTATAGCATGCAAATTCCTGTTTCTGTTAGTTTATCTTACATCTACTGTTACTGTTTATGATTGCAGCTTTTGTGATGGAGTCTTGGTTCTATGCTTCAGAAGGAAAAGGCCTTCTATTCTCAGACGAAACAGGTTTGTCAAATGATGCATGTGATAGAGGTAGAAAGCCCATAATCGAATGGGATGGAGTATCAATTGACAGCATGGGATTTGTTGATTTGGGATCCCCTGAAATGCCCAAAAGGCCTTTCATTGTTAATAACACTGGCTTGGGGTTGCTTGATTGTAGTGAATTTCGTATGGACTCTAGTAAAATGGCCATAGATTCTCCAACTTGTATGATTGCTTCAAATTCATCAGTGGAATCTGGGCAGAATCATTCGATTTCTTGTATAGAATCTAGTCAGGATTCATCACTAATTGATTTGAAGCTAGGCCAACTATCTGATGGTAAAGATATGTGCATGGATAAATTTATGAAAGGAAGGTCGACGTTATCTTCTGCGTTTCCAAAAGCAAAAAGAGCTCGGGCCGTGAGTTCACGCATACAGACTCCCTTTTGCCAGGTATATTGTTGTAACAAGGATCTTAGCTCCTCAAAGGATTACCACAAGAGGCATAAAGTTTGTGAGGCTCACTCAAAGACTCCTGTTGTCGTTGTTAATGGAATTGAACAGAGGTTCTGCCAACAGTGTAGCAGGTCAACATCTTTCCTTCTATTGCTTCTCTTATGTTACATCTTCGATTGACACAATGTTTTTATAACTGAAAGCGCTTCACCTGACAGCATATATTGATGACGTTGAGCACTTGTTAACCATGTTTTTATGGATTTACTCTAATTATTGTCGTCCTGTGCTCTAGGCTTTGTCCTTCCTTTTGTGAAAAACCTTATTTTGTTAATAGTAATCTGAAACCTTTTGATTAATCAGGTTCCATTTGCTGGCTGAATTCGATGATGGTAGGCGTAGCTGTCGTAAACGGCTAGCAGGTCATAATGAAAGAAGAAGGAAGCCTCAATTTGGTACCCTCTCCACTAAAGTGCACAAGTTAATGCATTCATATCAAGGTATGAACAGTAACCTATGTATACTGCTGCTTAGGATGATTATAGGCTAATGCAATGAAGAAGACGGGTCAACAAATGTAACCTCCTCTGCTTCCCATTTTAAATGAATAAAAGCTCTCAGATTTGATCTGTTTTGTAGTTTTCAATCACGTGGACATCTCCAAGCCTTTCAACTGTAGCCAAATGCTGGCACGATCGCATTTGTGACCATATGTTTTCCTATGCTATTGTTCTTATTTCTTAAAGTAATATGATTGTAATAAATCATAATAATCTAGTTTTGAAATGCAATTTTCAACTTGGCATTACAAGGAACAATTGTCGTCACAGTTTGTTTTATATGAGGTGATTCATAGTTTTGATAAAGGAAACATTCGAATTCATTTCTATCTGTGGTAAATGTGTTCTTATTAAAGTTAAATTTGAAGCTACATCTTGCAATTCCATCATAACTAGAAAGGCTGTGGCACTCAGGGATTCCTTCTGGAATTACGGACTCATTCTGTTTTATGTCATTATCCAACTTCATGTGTTGATCTTTGATCCTTTCTGAGTCAACAGGCACCAAAATTTTGGGGAATTCTTTGCTGAAGAAATCACCTTTTCTTTTCCCAAGCATGCATCCAGGTGGGATTCCATATCCAGAAAGGTACCAACAAGCTAACAGATGTAGACTGTCTTCATCAGCAACAGAAGACTACACTTCTACAGCTGAAGGATCAACTGTTAATGATTTATCTGGGTTATGGCACTCTAGTTGTGCTCTCTCTCTTCTGTCAGCTGAAACACAGGATTTAAGCAACTCACTGGAAAGTATGACGTCAAAAATGAGTCAAGTCAGTTGTGATCATCCCATTTTCGGTTACTCCAACATATCTTTGGGTATAGACACTAATGAGAAATGCATTAGAAATGGCAATTTTCCATCTGGAATTGATACCAGTGAAATTCATCATATGAGATCCTTCATGGATTCTCACATCAGTCATGGTACTGAACTTCAATTGGAAGCAGATGAATTTCTTCAACGACCAAAATTCTCAAATGCCAAGTATTCCATCTCTCCTGAACATGTAACTACCGTAGATTTGCTTCAGCTATCATCACATCTTCAAAGGGTGGAGCAACAAAGGAGAATCATACAAGTTAAGCATGAACATGAAGATTTATGCAATTTCCTTACAACCTATGGAATCTAAAAGTCATTAGGTATCAAAAAATGACAATATGAAAATCTCTGTTGATTGCTTCTTGATATTGAGCTTTGAAACTGGACAGATTCCTTAAAAGTAACACAATCTTAGTTTCAATACTACTGAGTTCTTGACTAGATGTTCTTCATTTATCTTTTGCCCTCAGAATTGCTGCTTAGAGTTACTTGGCATGGCAGGATATAACATGCATTCTGGTGCTGTTAAATTCCATCTTTTGAACATTTAAGAAACCGTCCAATGCCCTGGCTTCTGGTGGAGGCATCAAATGACTTTATCTTATGCAGAAAGCTAAAGGCTGTAAAGCCTTTCAGATAGTCAAATTAATATGATTTTTAGTATTGCAAGTTGATGCAAGTTTGATATGATACTATTAATTAGTTCAGATGATTCTGTTTTGCCTTTTTTTTAAATTTAAAATCAAGAAATCTTTCAACAATTTTAAAAAATTAAAAAAACTAAAATTTCTTAAGTTACATAGAAATTTTAATTATTTGACCCAATTTTTTAATGCAATTGGTAATATTATATGTAGATCTATCAATGCATGCCCAACTAATGGAATTCCCGTATCTTTGTCCTTTATTGGTTAAACATGAGGTCCTGACCTAGTGGAGAGGAATATTTCTCTTTACACTCCTATATATTCAATAAACTATCCCAAAGGTCCAGGAATTTTGACCTTGTCAAGATAAATAATTAAATATTGAAGTTTCTTTCTCCTCTTTGGTTTCAATTTATTTCCAATTCAAGCAACAAGAAAAATGTTCATTAAAAAATTCAATCAGTTGGACTGATTTAGTCATAAAAATTTTGAACGGTTCAACTTTTTGATTCGATTTTTAATTTTTTGTTGTATTTATTTTAGCAACTCTTGTTGTTAAAAATTAATTAATTAATTAATTAATTAATAAATTTTTATAAATAAATTAATTTTTATTTAACAATCTCGTTTTTCAATTTAACTTCAAATTTTTCGATAAGTAAAGATATCCACTCTCAAAATTTTAATTTTATTTAATATTTAATCGCTTTTATCGTTACAATATAATTCTATTTACATATTTTAAATTTTAAATTTTTTGTCTTTTTTTTTAATACAGTTTTTAAAATATTGTTATTTTAGTGCTATGACTTGTTAAAAAAAAGAAGATCATCAAAAGGTTTATCATAAGAATTTGAGCAACTTGGTATTAAAGTAATCAAAATCTTTAGGTCTACCCATTCCATGAAACTAGTATTTTATAGTTTAAGATAAGTTTATATACGCATGACCACCACAATGAAACGTCAGCAATGATGCAAGTTCAGTTAATTCCATTAAATAAATACTCCAATTTGTAATATTAAAATTCTTAATAGTCATGTCTTAAGGTTCTTCTTCTTCTTAGTATATCATATTTATGGTAAATAAATAAATCAGCATGATATTGATGTGCTTATAAAATGCAGCTAGTGAAGTATCGTGCATAAAATAGGTCGATGGTACTACGTATGCATAATCTTCTTTTGTTTGTGCTTCAGTGATTCGGCAATATGGAACGTGGGATTGCAGAGTCACTGTTTTAGATTTTATGTTTGGGCAGAGATTTATTAATGAAATAAAATATAATATAATATTATTACATTATTTAGGAAGACAGTTTATAATGAAATAAGATAGAAGAAGAGAGTTTTATATTATATCACATTTTATCTTAAATAATAAAAATAAAAAATTTCAAATTTAGAGGGTTTAAGATAGAATATAAAATGATAAACAACTTTACACTATATTACAGTATAAACCTTTCATTCAAACAACATTTCATTATATTATATTATGAACATGTTCATCCATCCCAAACAATAATTTGCTAATATTACATTCATTTATAAACTATTTCATTTCATTCTTGACAGCTCCTTGTGACTCGGGATTCCACTCAAGCCAGCGGGATTTCGGTCCATTCCAGCTCAAGCAATTCAAAGCTATTCAATCGGTTCCAATAAATTAGCAACAATCAAATATTTTTGTATTTTGAAATGTACAGAAGTTAGCTCTTAAAATGGTGCAGTTATACAGCTATATATATTGTAACCTTCTGTACTAAACATATACAAGAAATTCTAGATCAAATATTTTACATGGTATTAGAGCAATTCTTGGCCTAAACACCCTCTTTTCTTTTCTGGTTCTCAACTTAAACATTTTTTTCTCTCTGGACCCCTCCAACCTAAGTCCTTCATCGATGGCTACGTCTTCAACATTCTCTATTCCAACAATCCTACCTTCTGTTCATCATCAAGTTACCATTAAGCTATCATCCTCTAATTATCTATTATGGAGAACTCAAATATTACCTCTTCTTTCTGCCAATAACCTTTCATCTCACATGAATGGAACCGTCACTACTCTAACCCACATTGATGGCCAACCAAATTTTGAATATCAAACTTGGTTTATGAAAGACCAACTTGTTGTGAGTTGGATCCTAAGCTCCTTATCTAAATCTGTCATTTTGCAAGTAGTCGGACCTACCAATGCTTATGATGCTTGGACCCGGTTAGCTACCACATGCGCTTCTGGCTCTAGAGCTCAAATATGCAGCCTCAAACAATCTTTACACAAACTTGAAAAAGGCATTCATGATATTCCCAAATATATGGAGCATGCCAAAACGACTCTATGACCAATTGATTTCTCCCAATCATGCCATCTCTGAAGAGGATCTCGTCGACTATATTTTACAAGGTCTTGGACCTGAATTTCGTCCGTTTGCATGGAGTATTGAAGCAAGGCTCACTCCTGTGACAATTGATGATTTATTCGGACTACTATTAAGTGAAGAAATGCAATTAAAAAGCTCCTCCCAATCTGACTTCACGTCAGCTATGGTACATATGACCACTAAACTGTAAGCGATCTAGAAGGAAGGTTGAATAGATCTTTAAGCTTTTTGTAATTTTCTACAATAAAACCAGAAGTTAAATCACTCAAAAACAATATAATCAAATCTAAATGAAAAGAGTAGGGAAGAAGAGCAAACACTGTTTTTATAGAGGTTCGGTGCT
>JANSVB020000004.1:255741-292579 GCA_025504935.2 Erythroxylum haughtii
ATGTGTCATGAAATGACACATTCAATAGAACAAGGTCATCCGATGACAGTGGATGAAGTGTGCGACAAAGTCTTGGGTACAAGATCAGATTACATTGTTGGCATGGAAATTGGGCCTCGACCACAAGGGAATACTTCGGCCAGAAAGAGACTTCGAGACGAATTAGAGGAGTCAAAGAGGGCTAATCAGGAGTTACAGTCTCAAGTCGATGAGTTGACTAAACAATTTAAAGAAATGAAGGATCGATTAACTTCACAAGTCGAACAACAAAATAAGCTCTTGCAAGTTTTATCTTCTACACATAATGTTCATTTAGACTAAACATGTTGATATATTAAACACTTATGACGTTTACTTTATTTTAATTATCGTATTATGACATGTTTGGGAATTGCAGTTAAATAATAAGTTGTTTTTTTGCATGTATTCAATTCTTATTATACATTAACAATTATTAGAATTAATGATATATTAAAAAATTGATAAATTGTTAAATAAATTTATTCATAAACAATATTTATTTTTTACTAACTCATTAATAATTTACAAATTTGATAAATATTAAATTTGCAAAAAATTATAAAACAAATGTAAATTAAAAAATTAATTATAATTCATATTTATTAAATTCAATTTTTATTTGGAAATTGAAATTTACAAAATTATTAATTCAAATTGATTAATCATTAATTTTGCAAAAATAGTTTAAATCAATTTATTTTCAGTTAATTATTAATTATTCAACAATTTACGACGTCTATACAAGAAGACGTCGTAGAAAGGGTATTTTTTACGACGTCTTCCAAACGTCGGCATAACAACCCTTTATCGACGTTTCCTTATAACGTCGTAACATATACTCACTTTCACGGACGTCTTCATACACGTCGTAAAATGCTAGTTTTCCACGACGTCCTTAATACGTCGTTAAAACTTTTCAATCTGTGACGTTTAGTTTAGACGTCGCAAACTGTGTTAACCTTTCCGGACGTCTTTACAAACGTCGAAGAATATCTGGGCCTTCAACGACGTGTTTCAACAGACGTCGTAGATCACCAATGCCTACCCTACCTTCCACGACGTTGCTTGCGACGTTTGTATTGACGTCGAAGATAGTGTTCTACGACGGCAAATTTCCTTTAACGACTTTTGAAAAACGACGCAAAAGGCCTCCTTTTCTTGTAGTGAGCCTACATGCAATACGAGATTATCCTAGGGTGAAATCCTTCTGGTCCAAATTTCCTCTTGAAATGGTGGATATGGTTTTTTTTCAACAAGACGAGGGGACATGGGTTCTTTCCAACCTTACACACCAATCACAGTGGAAGCAGGCAGGGTAGGCTACAATTCTTGGAGTTGCATGCTAGTTTTTATGGCAATGATGAAATAGAAGCATTTTTGAGTTCGCCTTTGTTTGGCCTACAGACGGCAATAAAATAGTTATGGATTATGTTGATTGGGTCATACGGGCAAAAGCTGTGGAAACTCATGTGTTTCAGACATAGAGTCTGCCGTTAGGTAATTTAGTGGGCTGGAACAATCCAATGGACGGTTGGGTCAAACTAAATATTGATGGGGCAGTGAAACACGGGTCCAGCCTTGCTACAATTGGAGGCTTAATTCGGAACTGTCAAGGTCGATGGTGTGGTGGATTACTCCTAAATATTGGAGTGGGCTCGCCTTTGGTTGCAAAATTCTGGGGAGTTCACTTGGGTCTAACGCTGACATGGGTTGTTGGCTATCGACGCTTAGTAGTCGAAGTGGATTCTCTAGGGGTTCTCAAAATTCTTTCTTTTTCAAATATAGTTATGGCTGACAATAATCCGTTGGTGGCAAGTATCTAAGGGTTAATTCGCTGAGCATGGGAGGTGCAAATTCAACATATTTATCTGGAAGGGAACCACTATGCCAATAGACTGGCTACTCAAGCCTTTTTATCTAGTCCAGGATTGCATCTTCTCCAAGAGCCTCCGATGATCGTTATGTATTTCATACACCAAGATATGAAAGGAGAATTCTACCGCAGAACTTTGTGTTAGTGGGGTGTACTGATAGAGTGGAGTGTATTTTGTTTTGTCTTTTATCCCTTGTAACAAAAAAAAAAAACATTGTACATGTTGATCCAAGTTTAGTGACTTAAGTTACCCTCCTTTCGTCCTTATTTAGCTTCTGGAGAAACAAATTATCTTGAAACATTCAAGATGACGAGTGAGCTTATGTATAAAGTCATAAGTAATCTCAAGTCAGAAATGAATAAAGAATAAAAGTAATTCATATAGGCAATAAGAACATCATTTTAACATTTTTATAGTCTAAAATATTAAAGTTCACAAATAATAATACTCTTGATATGATGTTTTAAAATAAAATTATGAGCTCTTTTAATTAAAAATAAATTCGCTTATTGCGCATTAACGTTTTTAATAAAAACGACATTTTTCATGTATGTAAACTCGTTTAATATGTCATCAACGCCTCAAGTTGGCTAGGTCTAAGGAGTAGAGAGCAATCTGTAACTTTCAACTGAAGTTGAAACATTTTGTAAGCATTATCTATTGAATGAAAACTTCAAAATCTGCTAGATCATATCTATAACTTTACACGTCTTTCATTGCCTATAAAACCACAGTTAAATTTGGGGTTTCACTCGCTAGCTGTTGTTTTACACCTATCACATGTCAATGGCTTTCTCTTTCTCTGTAAACAGATCAAGCAGCAATCTTGTTCCACCATTTGAGAAGACGCCAGTTGGCACGCTTGACCTATCGGGCGTAGACAAATTAGATGCACTGAGAATCGTTGTTCGGACGTTGCACGTGTTTAGATATGCCCTGAATCATCCAAAGTCATAAAGGAAGAATTGTCCAAGGCGGAGGGTTTAAAAAGTCCAACGACGGTGAACTTCAAGTTCAATGTTGTGAGCAAGGTGCATGGTCCGTAGAGGCATCTGCCAGTTCTACTCTCCCTGATGTCAATTATTTCGTTGATCTCTCAGCTTCCCAATGATGAACTTTTTCCTGATAAAGTTCCTGAGATTCAAGTCGCAGGGCCGATTGTCCAAGTCCAGGTAATAAGAATCAATACATAGTTGTCTGTTATTTTATTTACGAATTGTAAAGTTCAAAGAACACTCGGGCCGGCTTGAACGTAATAAGATCTAACAGAAACTAACTAGTCTTTCGAATGAGCCCATAAGAAAAGTTTAGTACCAAAGTTTAGCAATTGAATACAACAAAGTCAACTTAATATATACTTCCTAATCCTCTACTATTATCGAAATAGTCTGCTACCGTTTTATAACCAGCAATCTCGTAATTTAAATCTTGTACCTAATAATCCATTCATAGCTGAACCTAAAAATAACAGAAAAATAACAAAATAGCAAAAGAGTTCCTTAGAAAGTACAAAAAGCTTCATAATTACCCACTTCTGCATCTAAATTACAACTAACAGATAGATTCAAAGATTATACATAATTGGTAAACAACGAATTCTTTAGTAATGCAAACAATTTTTTCAGGTTACACAGTTTGTTTGTGAAGGTTTCGCAATTGGATTCATAATGCCTCACACCATAGTCGACTGGGAGCAGCACAATTCTTGAATGCTGTTGGTGAACTTGCTAGGGGTCTTGACCATCTTAGCATTTCACCAGTTTGGTGTAGAGACTTCTGTTCGCGCCTTCCCAAACAGCCCAATGCCTTTACTTCGCCAGTAATGCCAAAGCTAGAGCAAGTCATGATAGACTTTCCCTTGGATTCAATCAATAAGCTCAAGCAAGACTTTCTAGATTCAACTGGGCAAACTTGTTCTACTTTTGAAGCAGTAATTGCCACATTTTTGGAGATGTCGAACACTAGCTATATCTCCCAAACAAAATACGGAGGTCAGGGCTGTTTTCTACGCAAATTGCCATAAGCTCATAAACCCTCCAACATTTTCCCGGTGACAGTAACAGCTTCCACCAAGTCCCCGACTAAAGCATCAAACGTTGATGTCATAAAACTCGTACAAGAAGCAAAAGCAAGATCGCCAGTAGAATTTGCTAACTATTTGAAGGTGAACGTTCCATAAGTGACGAGGAGGATCCTTACACACCACTTCTTACCAACAACACGTTGTTTGTATTAGAATGGGGAAGTGTCAATACAACAGATAAGCTAATTGGTTACGTCGCCCTAATGGTCCATGAATCCCGGTAGCAAAATAATATCAACGAGGTTTATTACAGATGGGGACCTCCAATGCAAGTCATCCCAGGCACCGCACCTATCACCCTATCCTCCTGCGTTTTAATAAGAAATTCTCTATTTCCTAAGAAAGGTGTCCGTTTGGGGACATTGTGAGTGTGGAGGAAAGGAGAATTCTTATCATTTCATCTCATCAAGTTAGAAGTATTTATACAGAAAGTCTGAATGAACAAAATTAACTATACCTAACTAATTTAACTGATATGTCTAACTTAACTACCAACCTATCAGTATATAATTCTAACAATCCCCCTTAAACTGGTGAGTATATATTATGTACTCCCAGTTTGCTAAAAGATTCCTTAAAAACAGTCGAGGACAATCTTTTAGTAAAACAATCAGCAAGCTGATTTTTGGAGGAAGCCGAAAGTAAAACAATGACACCGGACTGTAGTTTTTCACAAACCACATGACAGTCAATGTCAATGTGCTTTGTTCATTCGTGAAAACTGGATTTTGCGCCAAGTAGACCGCAAACTGGTTGTCACAAAATAATGGTGTTGGAACAGTAGGAGACATCTGTAAGTCAGCGACAAGATAATGCAGCCATTGCACCTCACAAGTTGTAGTCGTTAGTGCTCGATATTCGGCCTCGGAAGAACTACAGCTGACAGTGTTCTGTTTCTTAGTTTTCCAATAAATTAAGGAAGAGCTAAGAAACACACAATAAATTATAATAGATCATCGAGTATCTGGGCAAGTTCCCCAATCCAAATATGAAATAGCTTTGAGATGGACTTCACTATCAGAAGAGAAAAAGAGACCTTGTCCAATAGTACCTTTTAAATAGCGCAGCACTCAGTGAGCAACAGCTAAGTGATCCAGTGTAGGAGAGTCAAGAAATTGTGCCAATTGTTGGACAACAAACGTGATGTCGGGTCTAGTTGTAGTCAAATACTGAAGCTTACTAATTAATGCTCTATACTGTGTAACATCGTCCAATTTGACACCCCCATCCTTGGAAAGCTTCATTTCTGGTACGATGGGTGTAGAGACTGGCTTGGCATCTAAAAACTGAGTAGCTTGAAGTAAGTTCAAAGTGTACTTCTTTTGACAAATATTGATTCCGCGCTTTGTTTTTGCCACTTCTAGACCAAGGAAAAACTTGAGTTCACCAAGATCTTTTATGGTGAATGTATTATGAAGGTACTGTTTGATGTGAATAGTTGCGTCCATGTTATCGCCAGCCACGATGACATCGTCCACATAGACCAAGAGCGCCATGAAACCATCATTGCCAGTTTTGAAAAACAACGTCTGATTCGATGTAGCTTGTGTGAAACCATACTAAAGTAATACAGAAGTCAATTTTGCATTCCATTGCCGACTAGCTTGACGTAAACCATAAAGAGATTTAACCAACAGACAGACTTTGTTTCCTTTACCTACATAGCCCTTAGGAAGTTGCATATATACTTCTTCATCAAGGTCGCCATGAAGAAAAGCATTATTGATGTCGAGTTAATGTAAATGCCAACCTTTGATTGCTCCTAACGCAAGGAGAAGGCAAATTGTTGTCATTTTGGCCACTAGACTGAAAGTGTCGAAAAAATCGATGCTCTCTCGTTGGGTATAACCCTTAGCAACTAGCTGAGCCTTGTATCGTTCCATTGAGTCATCTGCCTTTCTCTTGATTTTGAAGATCCATTTATAACCGATTGCTTTCTTACCTTGTGGCAAATCAACGAGCTCCCAGGTATGATTTTGTTGGAGAGCCTTTAAGTCTGCTTGCATGGCATCTCTCCAATAGTCATGCATAACAGCTTGTTCATGAAAAACCAAAGTGGTTAATTAAGTCACAGACTTTCCAAATTATCTTTTGCACAAACAGAATAAGACTACGAAAAAGCAAAATAATAAAGACACCGAAATTTGGTAACACAGTTCAGCATACTCTTCCTACATCTACGGGGCCCTCATCCAGATTAATCACTTTCACAATAATTCAATAAAATTACATAAGATTGATCTAACACAGTATCATTCAATCTTTGTAACTGTCTCACAACCTAACTGCTCGTGAAAGATTTTCACAACCGATAACATGACCAACTCGTGTTAACCTCGTTAGAGGATTTGTCTAACTACTTTCACTCAAAAAAATAATAAATAAAATAGCTCAAGTATTTAATCAACTGAAAATTAAATAAAAAAAATACTCGAGACAAAGAAGACTTCCCTATGAATTTGTCTTCTCAAAATAACCCAGCAGAAACTTTCTTCAAAACAATCAGTCGCTATGTTCCTTGACATACGCAGTAGCAGTGTTTATATTCAACGACCCACATAAGCGTGTTCACCATATACTCACACACACACTGACTGCAGTCCACCCATCAAGATGTTTCAGCTCATTAAAAGAACAATATGCATAGCATCAAAAGCACCACGCGCACCCAGCCAACCTATATTCAAGACCCACATGATCTTCACCTCAACCCCATAAACCACGCAGACTATTTTACTGTATGCCCAAGATGAGACACAATTAAACTCATATGAAAAACAAGCTGCGCAGCTAGCGAGTTTATTTTTCTATCTATCCACATGTAACCAATGTTGCATGAAAACCAATACACCCATTGCAGATTGTTTTTGCCGCAAAACATCATTAGGTTTTTTTTTCCCCAATTGCGTGTAGTAATAGACTCCACCATTAAATCAAACAAGTGAGCAATATTTGTGTAACGTGAACTACACCAAAAATCCATCTTGTCCACACAAATATACAATAGTCCAATTAACCAAAACACAACAACCCATTGACGATTTGGACTTCAATTAAAACACAACCTCCACCCATTTTCATCAATCCAATTAATAATGGTCATTTTCTTATATGTCAAATTTAAAATGACAAAACTAAATCAGATATATATAAAATATATCATAACAGTTTCTTTTTATGAACATATCTTTCCCTTTTCCACTCTAACATCTGATATGCAGCTCTCTGATAGGTCAAGTACTAATAAGTTTATTCTACCTTCCTCTTCGGTTCAGTCATCATATGATATCATTCCTCATGTTCCTGATATATCCACATTACCAGTAATGGATGTCACTTTCTCTTCTTCTATTTTACCCACGTCAGATGATATTACTTCTATTGCTCAACCCGAAAATCAGCTTCATGATCAAGCTCACATCCAACAGCCACCAAATCAACCCTTGAGAAGAAGCATCAGAGCAAAGTTCATGCCGCAGTACCTAGCTGACTACAAAAGCATGGCTATTCGATGAACAAGTTCCACCATCTCTCTCATGTCTTCTTTTATTCTAAATTAACTCCTAAACATTATGCTTTTGCAGCTGCAGTGGATCAAGATCATGAGCCTCATACTTACGAACAAGTAGTACAGAATGAAGATTGGAGAAAAGCCATGCAAGCAGAACTAGATACTCTACAGCAAAATCACACTTGGGAGCTCGCTAATTTACCACCAGGAAAGAAAGTGATCGAATGCAAGTGAGTCTTCAAAATTAAAAGAAAAGCTGATGGATCAGTGGAACGATACAAGGCTTAGTTAGTTGTTAAGGGTTACACCCAACAAGAAAGCATCAATTTTTTGAACACTTTTAGTCTAGTAGCCAAAATGACAATAATCTAACTTTTTCTTGCGTTAGCAGCAATCAAAGGGTGGTATCTCCATCAACTTGATATCAATAACGCTTTTCTCCATGGCAATCTCGATGAAGAAGTGTACATGTAACTTCCTAAGGGCTATGAAGGTAATCGAAACAAAGTGTGCCGCTTGGTTAAATCCATTTATGGCTTAAGACAAGTTAGTCGTCAATGGAACACAAAATTGACTTTATCCTTGCTTTAGTATGGGTTCACACAAGCTACATCGGATCAGACGTTGTTTATCAAAAATGGATGTGATGGTTTCATGGCACTTTTGGTGTATGTAGATGATGTCATTGTGACTAATGATAACATGCAAGCAATCCGTAGCATCAAACAACACCTACATGATACATTTACTAGTGAAGATCTTGGTGAGCTCAAGTTTTTTCTTGGACTGGATGTGGCAAGAACAAAGCACGACATCAATATTTGTCAAAAGAAGTATACACTGGATTTAATCAAAGCCACTCAATTTTTAGAGTTCAAACTAGTCTTCACGCCAATCTTACCAAAAACCAAGCTCTCAAAGGATGGAGGTGCGCTGTTGGAAGATGTTACACAATATCAAACGTTAATTGGCAAGTTTCAGTATCTGACTACGACCCGACCTGATATTTCGTTTGTTATTCAACAGTTAGCGCAATTCCTTGATTCTCCCACAATGGATCACTTGGCTGCTGCTCACAGAGTCCTACGGTATTTAAAGGGTTCCGTTGGACAAGGTCTTTTCTTTCCTTCTGATAGTGAAATTAAATTTAAAGCTTTCTCTGATTCTGATTGGGGAACTTGTCTAGACACTAAGAGGTCTCTTACGGGTACTGCTGCTCACAGAATCCTACGATATTTAAAGGGTTCCGTTGGACAAGGTCTTTTCTTTCCTTCTAATAGTGAAATTAAGCTCAAAGCTTTCTTTGATTCCGATTGGGGAACTTGTCCAGACACTAGGAAGTCTCTTACGGGGTACTGTGTGTTTCTTGGTTCGTCTCTCATTTCTTGGAAAACAAAGAAGCAAAACACTGTCAGTCGTAGTTCTTCAGAAGCTGAATACCGAGCGCTAGTAATGAAGACGAGTGAAGTGCAATGATTGCATTATCTCCTTGGTGAGCTGCAAATGTCTCCCACTGTTCCAACACCACTATTCTACGACAATCAATCTGCTATATACTTGGATCAAAATCTTGTTTTCACAAGCGTACAAAACAAGTTGACATTGATTGTCATGTGGTTCAAGAAAAACTTCAATCTAGTGTTATTATTTTACTTCCTGTTTTCTAAAAAAATTAGCTAGCTGATTGCTTCACCAAAGGGCTTTCATCGACTGTTTTTACGGATTCTTTTTGCAAATTGAGTGTATATAATATAGACTTACCAGTTTAAGAGGGGTATTAGAATTATATACAATTATCAATTAAGTTAGTTGACAGTTAAGTTAGTTATTCTTTCTAAAGATGTACTGTATAAATATTCTTATCTCTGATGAAATGAGATAGATTTTCTTCTCTCTTTATTTGGTTTTTCTAACAGTTAGTGAAAATCTGACTTACTCTGATACATCCAAGTGCTTTTGGGTGGTCATAAGGATACTTGAGTGCCATCATTGTAGTAGTTGATACTGTTTCATATCCTGAGGACCGCATTGCAATGATTTGATCATATACTTGCATACAGTGAGCTTGTGCTTACCATCCTCTATCATGAGGTTGCCAAGAATGTCATTTGGAGTTGTTGCAGAAGTTCTTCTTGAATAAACAACTTGTCTCAAGAATTTCAGGACTTCTTTTCTTCCTTGGAAAGAGATGTTCATCTCCATATATATATCAGTAAGTTTTGAACTCCGCTAAAAAGAGAGAAGATCAGCAAATGTTGTTTGAGGATTGGAGATTTAAGTTTGTAATCAAGAACCTGTAGACCCTTGTGGTAGATTGTGCCTGGAATGTTGATAGGTAGAGACAATGCACCTAACGCCAATTTATCAAACGATCTTTTGAAGTTCTTCTGAACCTATCTTAAATCTTCTTCACCTAGAATTGGGTCGAGAGGTAGTACAAATCTTCTGGAAGTGAAGAAGCATCAAAGCATAAGAAAATGGGGAAGTTCATGTTAGAAATACATGTTAGTGGACTACTATAATCATAACTTAATTCCATATGCATACCACATATTGAATTGCCTAATGTATATTTAATAACCATAATGGGATGGTTACTTTGCTAATTGTATTTGAGGCACATGGTGGTATCCTAATTACTATATGTTGGCCCATTAAACTATAGTCCATATACCCATTTCCTATGATACAATTAACCTATTCTACCCCTTAGGGTAGAACATGTCATATACATGACATAAAGTGTGATTGTTTGTGAGTAACATACGTAGTGTGTGTGTTTGGGTAAAATAGCAGAGGGTGTTCTACCATTAAGCTTTCTTGCAAAGGTTTGTGTTTTTCTTTTGGTAGGTTTTGAAGAAATATGGAGAAGATGCAAATCCCAATTCCAAGTGTTGGAGGTATACACTTGTTATGCTCTAAATAAAATGGATCTTGGTAGTTGAATGTGGTTTAATGCTGCATTGATTTAGCAGTTCAGATGAAAAGTTTGAAGAAGTTCCTGGAACTTAGATCATGTCTTTTGTGTTTCCATTGATGAAACTCGTATTTTTTGTGGTCTGCTGATCTTTGAAACAAAACTAGATATGAATCCGCAATCCCATGAACATAGACTAAAACGACTAAACTTTTGTGTTTTCGAATCAAACCTCCTCAGTTTTACCCTTGATATCAATGGTTTTGCCTTCCCCGTTCGAAGTAAATGATCTGATAGACATGTATACCTCTACCAACAGATCGTCCTTCATCACAGGAGGATCAATATCATGGATAACAGTGACCCTCTGATGTGTTTGTGATCAGAACCATGAACAGCAGAAACGTTGGTTTTGCCAAGAACATCCAAAGCAGATTGCGGACAACCTGGAACAAGTCCTTTCGATCGCTTATTAGGATGATCATATTTAAATTAGGATCCATGGAAATAATTGTTGGAGAGCCCAGCACGTGTGTTTTTAAAGAAGTTTCCATATCTGTCAGGAAAAAAGAATTTGGATCTCTCTAAGAACACTGCAATATGAAGAAAGTTTTCTAGTGGTTTCATGCAAAAGAACGAAAAGGGCAGGCCCATTTTTTAGACACCTGACATGGTTAAAACTGTTCAAAGAACTGACAGAACCTGGAATGCTCTTCCATTTTCTAGGCTATACTTCAGGAGTGATGATAGCAAACAAAGAACACAATATCCGCCATGAAAAAGGAGCTTCAACGTCCTGACAAGAGAAAGATATCAAAACAACCATACGTTGCTGTCTCTCGTCATGTCCAAACTTGAGAAACTCAATGGTCTCGCCAAAAACTAGCCACCACATTGTTCCTGGAGGCAACCTATTTCTTCGATACCTCATGTTCCATTTCAGTATGAGAGTAAAGAAGCTACACACACTTGAAACCAGCCCGCAAAACAACCATCCTGACCTGACGCTGCCATTATTGCCACTTAGCTTAGCTTTGGATCAGGACTTTATAGGCCTGTGTAGTGTAGGGAAGAGTCCAATTCATATGTATTTCAATTTCTAAGTAATCAATTAAATGAAGTCTGTACATATGTACATTTAATAGAATTAGATGCAAATAACTTCTTCTTCCTTAGAATATAAGAGTAAAATTACGTATTATTAAACCTCTTCAAATTTTACGTTTATGTAAAACCATCACTAAGTGATGTTGTTGTTATTATATATATATATATTGATCGATGAGTCCTTAAAAATATAAGATTTGGGGAAAATATCTCTATTGGAATCATAATAATTTTAAAGTACTAAAGATTTGTGGATAAGATTAAATTAAGAACAATAACTTGATTACATGATTTATTAAACTGTTTTCCTTTTTAAGCTTTTGTTCCTTTTTTAATTATTTTTTCAGCTTTTGGGTTTTTTTCAACTTTTGTCATGTCAATATTATGAATGTTGATATGATATTATTTTTTAATTTTTAAATAAAAGTAAAATTTATTGTCCTAGCTAGCAATTGAAATTTATTGTCTGAAATGTATATCAATTGTCCATTAACGTATAATACTAGACTTCATTGTCACATGTCAATAAAATTCATTTTCTAATTTTTACAAAATTAATTATATAACAATAAAACCTACCTTTTATGAAAATATATAATAGTTTCATGTCAATATCGATATAATATTTAACTGACAAAAAAGTTAATTTTGTGAAAATTTTCTTCTATTTAAAGTTTGTTCTAAACATTTTAAAAATATCATAATTCAATTTAAACACTTTAAAATATTATAAAAGTTGTATTTTATTGTAAATGTTGAGATTCAAAATGCATTTTTTAAGTTAAAATTACTGCAACTAAGTTTGCTGAGGATAATAGAATAAATAAAAATTATTAATTAGTATTTAAAACTCACAAAAACAAAAAAAATTTGAAAAAAGGAAAACAAAAATTTATAGAATAACATCAAGAGTCTTGTTGTGAACTTTTTTTTGAATGCATATAACATATATAATATGTAATTATGACTCATGAAATATTATTTTTATCACTCTATTTCATCTTAAAATAAAATTTAATAAACTCTGTAACATGTTTTGTCTGGATAATATTGTAAAAAACTAAGTCGATATTTTATAGTAATTTATTTTACTCTAAAATTATAAATAACTTCTTATAATTAATTTTTTTATCTTTTCCAATTTTCTTTTTAACTGCCCTCTTAGTTGGTTAGCCTAAATAATTGTATTTAATCTAAATATTTTCTTGTAATGACTTTCTATCTTTTATTTTAACCTTTTACTTTATTCTATGATATTTTATGCCTTTTTATTTTATTTTTTTAACTATTACTATTTTAATGTTTTAATACGTATACTTTTCCGTTATGTGGCTCACTTATTAGCTGGACTTATACTGAATTATTATTATTGTTGTTGTTGTTCATTATATCACAACGAAATGAGCCTGTGAAAAGATTTGCAAAGCAAGCTAATTGAAAAGGAAGACCACAAATTTATCTAATTCTAACTTTTTAGAACTTAGATTAAGCCACCATTGTGGTTGCATTGTCCTTTATTTCCAAGTATTACATCTCTCTTTGTCAATGAAATTCACCTTCTTCAAACCTTGTAATTCTTCTACTCAGGCCAAACCTGCCTTGTCTTGGTCTTGTGTTGCTAACCTGAGCACACTTTTTTGAAGATCCAGGCTACAAGAAGAAGTAAACATTCAATACTTGATGTTCATGTTAAGTGTTTTTGAAAAAAAAGAATGAGTTTTTTCAATTAAAAATTATAAAATATTTTTAAATATTAATTATTTTTAATTATAGAGAGCCCCATGCATATCTTTTAGAAGTACTTGAAATCTTCTGTTCTATCAATTCTGTGCCTTTTGTGTCACAACCAATCCCAGCCCCAACCATTATTGTATGGCTGGGATTGATTGTGGCACAAAGGACAGGGTTGGTGGAAGAGAAGATCTGTCGCCTTTGGGAAGATTCTTTCAATCTTCACCGAATATTTTCTGAACCATCTTACGTCATAACTCACCAAGCATGCAGTAACATCATTACAGCCACACAACAGCTTTCCATTCAGAAAGTCTGTGGCTTGAAATGCTCCTCCCCCCTCACTCCTCTGCAACAAGAGTGAAAATTTCTGTTAAGGCGGGTTCAAATGCAGCTTCATAGAATTATCTACAATGTTTATCAGAAATCTGCACACTTATCTTATGAAAATCTGTTAGTCTATACCTTGTAAAAATCAACAGCAACGAAGTTAGACCATCTGTTTCCAGCTTCTGCATAACATGTATGAAGTGCATCCAACAAACTTGCAGAATTCTGAATGCATGCAAGTCCAATGACAGGTACTGATGCGAAGTGATTCACCAGAACCAATGATTTAGTCTTATCATCTAGTGATGATGATTCTCTTCTGTTAGTACATTTGTTCCCTAGCAATCCATCGTTTCCATCTGATAGGAATCGTAATAACAGCATCTGGTGCTTAATATTAAAACACTTGAATATGAGTTGTATTTACATGGTTCACGGAACTGCTTACATTGATTTTCGACCATATAGTTCCATTGATATGCTATTCCTTCTGATTTTTGCTTGGATTTAATCGAACTGAAGACAATAAGCCTCTGGTTATTAGCGATCATATGGTTTACTAGTGGCCAATCTTGACCATTTTCAGGCATTTTTGACAATGGAAACCAATATTTCTTCAATCCAGAATCATTGAAAACTTTGGTTAATCCATTTGGAGCTTGAACATAGTCTTCCAGGATCAAAGTTACAATTTCCGATGGATTTCTTGATAAGAAAGCTTCAATTTCCCTGAAAGTATATATCGCAGGTTCCTGAAAATTGGAAAAAGAAACAAACTTTATCTGTTTCCGGCAACCTGGAAGAGAGAGAACTTTCAGGTTTCAAGTAACCTGGAAGAGAGAGTTTGAATTTTAACCAACTCACAAAAGCTGTGTAATCATGGCATTCACCATTAAATGAATGGCACAACCATACATCTCCTTCAAAGTCATAAGTATCGAGCATCAGTGCTCGAACACCGTTCTGCATATAAATTCATCAGAAAAAGGGTTCAATCTGTTTGCAGTGAGGAAGCTTCTAAACAAAAAAGTTCTTTAAGATAGCTGTACATTGAGTTGTTCTGTGACACTGTCCTCCTGGTTTGAGAATGTAATCCGAGGAACTCCATTACGAGATGGCTCTCCTCTAATAGAAAAAGAATTGTGAGTAGTCAAGAATGCGTACTTGTTGAACGGCAGAGAATTGTTCTGTGGAAGATGATCATAAGCAAAGCACTTAACCAGATTGATTTAACTTGGAATGGATTTTAATTTAACAGATCTTCATTTTTCTATTACCAGGAGCTCGAATTGGGTTGTTATGCTTGATCTTACACATCTGTGTCCCTTAAAATCGAAAGAGCAAGATAAACAAGACTCCCCAGAAACACAATCTCCGTCAGACTCGCAATCTTCTTCAAGCTAAAATGACAGAAACTATACAAACTCAAGCTCAAGCACAGAAAAACCAGAAAATTATAAATCATTCCTGAACTAAATAGATTTGTTAGCACCTTGAAAGCATCAGACGTTGTGGCAATGGCGGCCCTGACAAAAACCAAAATTGTGATGAGTGCAAATGTAAGTTTAGCCATTAGATAGAGGATGGTCGTTTGTTCTTTCTTTTTCTTCCTGCAACGAAGTTCAGAGGTACCTAAAACATGGCAGCTTCTGACAGATGTTACAGAACACTAAACGTCTTAATGATTTATGACATTGTAACAGTACAATCATTACGAGAAAACCCAACAGACTCTGCATAATAATGCAACAGTCGATGGATTGGAAGTTGGAACCTTCTCTTGTTGCAAGTTCAATCCCATTCTTAGTTATTTTCAAACTTTTAGTTATTTAAAAATAAATTAAAATTTAAGAATTTAAAATATAATTAAAATACATTACCCTTACTTATCGAAAAATTTAAAATTTAATTTAAAAAATATATTATTAAATAAAAATTAATTAATTAATCCTAATTTATAAAAAATATATAAACGTATAAAAATTAATTAATTAACTGATTAGCTTTTAACAATAAGATTTATTAAAGTAAATCGAACTAAAAAGTTAAAAAAAATTTAAAAATTTTATTATTAAATTGCTCGAATCGGTTGAATTTTTTTTGCTAAATCTGATACTTTTGCAAAGACTTTTGAGTTTATTTCTTATTAAAAACAGGATTTAGTACTAAATCTTAGCCCAATATTCCTATTTACTTCAATAAAATGCTTTGAGTAGGCTACTCTTGTTGGACTTCAATTAAACCCATTAGGTTTCAATAGAGTTACTTAAGCAATGTTAATAAAGCCGACCCCAAGTTTAGTTTGATTGATCCCTTACCCTATTTATTTGAGTTTTAGTTTAGATTTCTTCCTATTTTTAAAATTTATGAAAATTATAAAAAGAATTTTTGTTTTCTGTTTATATTTTTATAATATTATTTACTCTCAATTAAATATATTATTTAATATTAATTATTAATATAATATTGTAATTCATAATAAAAAATAAAACCAAAAATTATAATAAAAAATATATATACAACCAAACAGTTTCTTAAGTTTTGCTAATAGGTCAAATTAAGATTCTATTTAAATTTCAGTCTTTTAAATTTTCATTTATGAGAACTTCATTGAGATTATTATTTAAAGTAGCACTAAAATTTTCCATTTTGTAGAGTATTCAATAAAAAAATTCAATTTTTGTTAGCATTTAATTAAATTTTTATGGAGTTTTTACACACAAGAAATCATTCTAAAAAAATTTAGAATATTGTTATATCATTCTTTTCAACTTAAAAATAAAAAAGAAGGCCTAATGTCCTAATGAAAACCCCAAATATTTATATTTTCTGATGATTAAAATTTTAATTGATTCGACCAATTCAACCGTAAAAATTTTAAATCGTCTAACTTTTCAATTCGATTTTTAACTTTTCTGTTCAATTTACTTTAATAACTTTTGTTGTCGAAAATCAATCAATTTATTAATTAATCGGTCAATTTTTGTAAATTAATACTTTTTATAAATCAATTAATTTTTATTTAATAAACTCATTTTTCAATTAAACTTCAAATTCTTTGATAAGTAAAGATAATCTCTTTTAATTATATTTTAAATTTTTTTAATTTTATTTAATACTGATTGAAACTTTTAAAATTTAAACACTTATCATATAGGTTTAATTTCTAATTCGGTCTTTACAACAACGATATTTTCTTTGCAACTGCTCAGTAACTACCAATTAAACCCTTCAAATTAAAGAGAAAAAAAGCAAAATTATCATGTTAGGAAAAAGCAAAGCAAAGGCACTTTCCAAGGCTTTAAGACTGCTTTATATTCTGGTGAGCATTATAAGGGAATCAGGAATTTCTTTATACTATATACCTTTGCTAGAATATGTTCCTAAATCTTCAAGATTAGACTAGCCACAGTGAAATGATTATTGGATGGCTACCATCATCAATAAATCTGAATCTGATCTTCTGTTTTCAAAAACGTGTTTTGAAAATAATCTCGTCTATCCATTGTAATAAATAAATTAAAATTACAAGAATAAAATTGCTCACGAACAAAAAGAATAGAGTATTTAGGAACAGAAGATTTATTCCTTAATAAAACATAATTCTTAAATTTAAAAACGAAAAATAGAGTTTTTATGACTAAATTAAATACATATTTCACTAAGTGAGATTCCCTTTTATGATCATATTTTTTTTAATATTGAGTGGGTAGAATAATTTTATAAAATAAAAAATTGTATACAATTAAGGGTTTTCCTAATTGCATCTCCCTATTAGCTACCTAGCTCTAGTTAAAATGACACTAATCTAAAAAATTGAAAAGAATCATTTCTTAGCTTATCCCTATCTCTTACTAATAATTCACATAATTAATGTGATTAATAGTAACACGATCTCTAAAATAAGTTTTTAAAGACATAATTTAGATTTGATGAATATTATATGTTCAACTAGTAGTTAGTAGATTTGCTATTTATACTATTTTTTAATTTAAATATCGTTAAGGATAAGGAGTAAGAAAGGTTCTCTAATTTAATTCTTTTATATTTTATAAAAATTAAGTTTAGTCTAGTCAGGTTTAAATATTCTGAAATTAGTTCAAGCTTGAGTTTAGCCTGATGAAATATATTTTTTTAATTTTTTAAATTTAAAAATTTTTATTTTACTCGAGACAACATTATTTTACTTAATTTCAGGCTTTAAATTGGAATAGATCATTTAAAGCTAAAAAAATATATCGAATTTTATCGATTCGAATTGACTTTAGAATACGCTGAGAATTTTTTGTCATCCTTAATAAAAACTTTCTATTTTTAACCAATTTAAGGAACTAATCTAGTTTAGGTGTGAACAAATAAGTTGGAACATCACTAAGATATTGACCAAATTGCTATATTTCAGCATTAAAAAATCTAAGTGGGGTTAGGATTGGACCAGCTTCCCGTCAAGAATAGGAACCTTAGGGATAGAATAGGCGACGCAACCTATGCATCCTCAAATCCATTGTCTTATTTGTAAATTATAATAATGTTATTATTGCTTTACTCAGACAATACTTCTTGGAATGTTCCAATGTCTGAAATTATACTCCCAACATGTGTTAGATTGAGACAAAAAATACACAAGTCTAGACAAGCCAATTTGGGCACAATAAGGTGATTGTTTCCGTTTTCAAGCGTCACTTTATGTTTGAGATCATCTATCAATTCAGTAGTAAGGGTTACACACAAAAACGAAAACAGAAGAATTGACTATAACTAATTTGGGGTTTTCATAACTAGGGTTATTTAACCATCTCTAGTACATATGCTTTCAACAATACCTTATATTATATTAAACAATCATTAATCCTATTGAAGTTTAACAATTTCCAATCACATATACTATTATTACATTAATTAAAAATTTTTGTCACCATTTAATTATTAAATTTTAACTGTTTTAGAGAATATTTTATATTTTATTTTTTATTATTTATTTATTTATTCATATTATTTATTTAGTAAATATTTTCAATAACTTTAACATTTCTAGTTAAATATTAACGTTTTAATATTTTATAAACGTTCATTTTTATTTTATTTTATTATTTATTTATTTAAATTCTTGTATTTAGTAAATATTTTCAATAACTTTAACATTTCAAGTTAAAATTTAGTATTTTAATATTTTATAAGCGTTCAAATTTAAAATAGATTCACAATATTTACGTGTGACACCGTAATACTTAATTAAAAATTTTAAATTTATCAAAATCATTAAATTGGAAATATAATTAAAAATAAATATAAAGGTCTATTTAATTTTTTGAATAAAACAATTTTAGTTTACAAAATATTTGATAAACTGAAAAAAAAGTCTTGTTAATAGGACATGTGAATAAAATTATAGGATGAATGCAATTATATTCTATCCTAGTACAAGGAATATATGTATACATAAAGAGAGATAGGAATCAAAAAAATTACACATGAAAGCAACTTGCACTTCATGGGCATGTGGGATTTGGATATCCAAATCTAAATTGCATCTCTTTTATAATGAAAAAGACAGGGGCTTTTTTGAAGCACAAACTCACCCACCTAGCTAGCTAGGTCCTTATAAAGAATAAGAATCCCAATTGTATATTTTACCATATTAGTGTTTACCTTTTTTGGTTCTTATTCTACCACTGATTCAATCATTTGCAGAGGCTGCACTGTAAAGTTTAAAGCCCTAGATAGGGTATATATATAGTTACAACCACAACCACTAGCAAGGAATCACACCTTTATCTTGTAACCCAATTCTTCTTCTTTTTTTTTATTTTTTGTGGTATCTTTTTTGAGCTTTTTAATCACACCATCTTTGCCAATTCTTCATTGGAAATTGTTTCAATCTTCTCATTTTATATCAAAATTTTAAAATAATTTTGACCTTTTTAGTCATACCAAGATTCTCATTTTAAAGATTGTTTCTAATATTTATACAAAACATGTGAATATAGTTTTAATCTTCTCACTTTATACCATTTTTAATATAATTTTGCGTTTCTTTAAACTTTTTAATATTACCATCTATCCCAAAATTTATATTTGGAAGATTGTTTCTAATATTTGTACAAAACATGTGAATATAGTTTTAATCTTCTCATTTTATACCATTTTTAATATAATTTGTGAACTTTTTAGTAATACCATCTATTCCAAAATTCATATTTGGAATATTGTTTCTTATATTTGTACAAAGCATCTCAATTTAGACGTGCCCTCTTGTTACTATGATGTTTGGAATTGCTTATTTGTCTCTCTATAAGAAAAAGAAAAAAGAGTTGAAAGCGTATTAGTTCTTAGAGAATTGATGCAATTCTATGTTTATCTTCCCAAAGATTTGACAATCTTAACACCACTTGGTACTCTTAATATGCGTAATTTATGCTAATGAAAGGCAGTTTAGCTTTATAGATATTATAACTTTAAGACTCGTAGTCTTGAGTCTATTATATTCTAATAATCACCAACCCTTACAATCTTGAGTCTATTATTATATTCTAATAATCACCAACCCTTGTTGAGGCAATTGGAAGACAGGGAGTGAGGGAATTTGGTCTTTAAAAAAATTCCATCAAATTAAAGAATATTCTTATACTAAGTAACAGAAGGACTCCAACAAAATATAAAAAAATGGAGAATGAGAATAAGTTTAGGAATGGGTAAAGATTAAAATGTGCAAAGGCAAAAAAAGGCCAAGTGTGGAATTGCACAAGTTACATATAAAAAGCATTATTGGCCTTATGCATAAGACCAAAAAAAAAAAAAGAAGAAGAAACAAAATATTCATTCAAGAAAATTAGAAAACAATAGTTAAATTTTCTAACTATTAATTTCTAATTTTAAACTTGTATGGAAATTAATATGTACATATCGACGAGAGAACTTAAAAAACATGTGAAAATTTTAAAAAAATATATTTATAGTAACATAATTTTTAAATTAAGAATTACAAAATTTTCAATTCAAACTTAACAAGTGTTCTTTTGTATCGCCAACAAAACATAACTTTCTCTATACCAAACTGTTCAACTTTCAATATAAATGGGTTTTGATTATGTTCTAATTTTATATCATTTTTAAACAATTTGTGCTTTTTGGTCACACCATCTATGCCAAAATTCTTATTTGGAAGATTGTTTCTACCATTTGTGTTAAAATAGTTTTGATCTTCTCACTTCACACCATGTCAATACAATATTTAGACTTGCCCTCTTGCCACTATGGTGTTGTGGAGGTTTGGAATGCTTTTTTGTCTCTCCATAAGAAAAAAACAAGAGTTGAAAGCCTATTAGTTCTTAGAGAATTGATACAATTCTATGCCAAAGCAATTTAGCTTTATAGATATTGATAAGCTAAGACTCCTAGTCATGAGTCTTATTATATTCTAATAATCACCAATCCTTGTTGAGCAATTGGAAGAGAGGGAGAGAGGCTTTAAAAGCGATCCATGAAATTAAAAGAAAGAAAAAGAATAATCTATACTAAGGAATCAAAAAAATCTCCAAAAAAATATATAAAAAAGGAGAATGAGAATAAAGGCATGAATGAATGGAGGATATATTGTAAAGGGGATGGTGAGCAATGAAATAGTTACATTTAGAGTAGATAACATGAAATGTGCCAAGGCAAAAAAGAGGCCAAGAGTGGAATTGTATAAGGTATCTATAAAAGCATTATAGGCCATATGCACAAGAACAATCCAAATGGAATAAAAAGATGATGAAACAAATTTTTCATTATAAGGAAATCCCTTTTTCTCCATTAAATCTCAAAAGTTTATAATAAAATAAAATATTAATAAATGTAAAATTAAATAAATATAATATTAAAAAAAAGTCATTATTTAAGAATGGCAAAATAATTCATAAATAATATAATAAAATATTATTTAAAATAAATATTCATGATATGCTAAATTATTAAATTTTATTTATTATTTTACATTCTATCTCTCCTTCTATCTATTTCATTCCATCTTATTATAATTCCATTTCATTATAAACATTTCTTTGATTAACATTACGTTTAAATCAATGACATTATGTCCTAGGTCTTAACAAAGAGATCATCATTTCACATTCTATTTCTCATTCTATCATATTTCGCCTCCTTCCAATAACAGCATGTCATAGGTCTTAATAAAGAAATCATCATTTTACATTCTATCTCTTCTTCTGCCATTTCATTTCATTTCATTATAAAACCATACTTCTATAAAACCCTACTTCTAATAACATTTCAACTAGGATCAAATCACCTTTTTCAATTTAATTCCAATTTTACTATGCCGCACTTATTAAGATTCATTTTTTTAGTTGCCCAAAAGGTTTTGTAGGAGGGTCCCAACTATAAGAAAGCACATTTAAATTATCCACTCTTATACTAATCTCCGCTCCAGTTAAGTAGGTCCCTTACAAGAAGCAAAACTCCGATCCCAAATTTTGAATAACTGCATTCATAAAAACAGTTCAAACCTATGACCTCACTTAAGTACTACAAGCCCTTACCAAGCCTCTTACTAACTCACCTGGATTATTAAGATTCCATTTTAATCACCTATTCCAATCTTACTATTCCAACTTGTTTCATAATTAAATTGTTCCAATTTTACTATTCCTACTCTAATCCAACTTATTTTATCCACGAGGAAGAGCTGAAACAGGTGATTTCAAGGACTTAAACAAGTGCCCTTTTGCATTGCCAACCAAACCATTCAACTTCCCATGTAAAAAGCGTTTTCATCATATTCTAGTTTTTGTGCCTTAAATTGCAACTTTTTCTCTACCAATCCCTTCAACTTCCAACGTAAACAGGTTTCAATCATATTCTAATTAATTCATGTCCTTAAAATCGCTTAAAGACAACCAATTCCATTCATTTCTATGATTAATTGCAACTTCCTCTCGACCAAACCATTCATCTTTTAACGGAAATTGAGTTAATAATACATTTGTGTCCTTAAATTGCATTAACAATCAATTCCATTCATTTCCAAGACATCAACTAAAAGTAGAAGTTAACCAAAGTTGGTCAAAAGAAAAGAGATGGAATGCTAATAGCAAACTATTGTACATAAAATACGTTAGAATATATTTTCATGCAAATACATAATAAAACAAGCCAGAGCTAGAAGATCAAGAGTATGTTACAAAAGCAGATTCACACTCTACTTCTACTACTACTACAAATTATAATAATAATCCTTCAGCTTCTTCACCGCACATGATCACAAAAATCTGGAGCCACCAGAATCTAAGCTAGGTCCAGCCAAAAGTAGCACAGGTGAGAAGCAACTTAAAACGAAGCAAGCAAACCCCGCAAGCTTGGAAGCTACCTACCTAGAAAACCCTACAAACCCTTCCTTTAATAGTAACCAGATAGGTAAACAAGTCCATGATCTTGAATAGACAAACCAGTTAAGCAGTTCTAGGGACTGCCCTGCAAACTAATGGCTTCTTCATCTCCATTGACAGCTTCAGGCACTCAGTTAAGTCCACTTCACATTGATCACAAGACACCCATTTGAAGTTTTGCAGCAACTGAGCTAACCATAGATGAACAGTAGCTAATCCCAGAGCTTTTCCAGGACAAACCCTACGTCCAGACCCGAAGGGAGCCAACCTCAGATCAGACCCCATGATGTTCACGTCCTCATCAATGAATCTTTCCGGTTTGAACTTCTCTGGTTCGGCCCATTCTTCTTTGTCATGTGTGATTGCCCACATGTTGACCATAGCTGTTGTTCCCGCGGGAATGAAGCTACCACCTAGATGAACATCATTAATGGCTAAACGGGCCCAGGATAGTAAAGGTCCTGGTGGATGAACCCTCAGAGTCTCTTTCACGATTGCTTGAAGATAAGAAAGGTGTTGAATATCACTATCACGAACAGACCTTGAGCTCCCAACAACACCATCGATCTCAGCTTGAGCTTTGGCTTGAATATCTTGGTGTAACACCATTCTAGCAAGAACCCACTCCAGCAAAATGGCTACAGTATCTGTACCTCTGAAAACCATCTCCTGGAAAACAATTATCACAAGACAAATGGAAAAACTTCAGATAACTTCCATTAACAAGAGATGCATACAAAGAGAATAATAATATGAACTTACCCATAAAACAGCAATCATATCTGAGTCACTGAGCTTTTGATCTTTCTCCATATCAAGTAATACGTCGACAAAATCACCTGTACTACCAACTTTCTCCGACGTCCTTCTCGTTCTGTGTTCATTAATGATTTTTCCGACGAAGACATTAACTTTTGAGACCAAGTTCCTGCACCTCTTCCTCACACCTTGCAAGTCAAGAAAGCCAATAAAAGGAAAATGATCGCTCCAGTTGAAAATGCCCAGTAACTCATAGCCTTCACTGACCAAGTTCTCAAGCTCCAAACCATCTTGGTAATTGTTAAACCCGTAGCTTCTACCGAAGACGGTCATCATCACATTGTTCAGAGATCCGAAATGAAGCAACTTTCTAATCTCAACTTGACCAGCTTTAGACATGGAATCTTTAACCTCCTCAACTATCTTTATACCCATTTCACGTCTAAAAGGCTCGAAAGCACCTATTCTCATGGGACTAAACAAATGAGTCGATGAGATTCTTCTCAAGTTGCGCCAATACTCACCGTAAGGTGCAAAACCCATTGCCCTATGGAAAAGCAGCCCGTATGCCGACTCTTTCACGGGCCTGTCAGCAAAAGAGGAGCTGTTCAACATTTCCTTGGCAGTTTCAGGGTCACTTGAAATCACAAACCGAGTGAAACCCACAGAGAAGGCCATCAAACGCTTGGCTTTGAATCTCTCAGCAAGGTTAGCAAGAACACGGTGTGGTATTGATCCAGAGAACACACTCAACAACCCAGCCAGAGGCAAACCAGAAGGACCAGTAATAGCAGACAAAGCCTTGGGACGAGCTCGTGCCCATGCTAGTCCACCAGGAGACAACCACAAAGCAAACATAGCAACAAAAGCCAACACCCAGGCTAAAAACTCAAAACCACCCACACCCACCAAATCAGGAACAAAAAGAAGGTGACTTTCAGACACCATTTTCGATTTCCTTAATTGGGTATCTAAGAAAAAGGCTCAAAAAAGAAGTTAAAGAAGGTTTGAGGAATTCTAGCGGTCGTAGCAAAGAAAGCTCGAATCTTTATATAACAGGAGAGAAAGTTGGCAAGAAAAGTTCGGGAAACGAAGCGTGGGGGAAGGAGTGGTTAAATAGCTAACACTTAACAAAGATTCAATTCAACCATAGTTTGAGCAATTAACCGTAGTTAAAATCCAGAAAGTGATTGAGATATGATGTTCTACACTAGTGACGGTGAACAGAACAGTAACCATCCTCAGGAATATAAATCGTATGAACAAGCGAATTTGTACCATATTCATCATATATTGTTTTGAAAAGGAAGCAGCTTGACAGTGATTCCCATGATCACATTCACAGGTCGATCTTAGCCGTGCGATTTTTATGCATAAAATTTGTACGCTGACGGTGTAATTCTTCTTCGCTTGATCCAGGAAAGAAGGTTTTCGATTGCAAGATGTGCACGACTTCACGTGGCTACCTGGTGTTGCGCTGTTTTCTTACTCATTACTATCAGATAACTTCTCCTAGTCTGCAAACCCAACTGATGAGTTAATCCCTGAAATGACAAGAGACTAATATTTTAAATTTTTATTAAAAATTAATAAAATAAAAACTCATTCTTTAATATTTTAAATTTTATTTATTATTTAAAAATTATAAATTAATTAATTTATAAATTAATTAATTAATATTTATAAATAAAAATAAATCAATTTAAAATGCATGAAAACACCGATAGAACATTTTGAATAATAAAACTCTTTTTTTACAATCTAATTTTTGATCAAAATTTTAAATTTTAATAATTAAAAATTTTAATTAATATATCCTAATTTATAAAAATTAATTATTTTAAATAATAAATTGATTATTTTAATAAAATTATGATTATAAAAATTAATTTTTTAATTATTGATAGAGACATTGGTCCCTCTTGCTATAAAGAAAATATTCATTAATTCATCACCGTTCAATTTTATATAAAATCATCCACTTGATGGATTATATATAAAGTTATGAAATATAAGTAATGGAGAAGATATATTTGTATACATAATTGACAAATTGTGAAAAGGAAAACCAGAAAAGGACGAAATTGACTTGTCTTCACTTCAAAACAATGTTCGATAGGTACAAGCGTATCGCTATCTTTAAATAATAATTTGAAGGTTTGAATCAAAACTTAGAAGGCTAAGAACGCAATTTTAGTGTCAAAATTTTAATTATAATACAACTTAAATTATTAAAATTTAAAAATATTGATACATATCATTATCAATCACTAATATATTTAAAATATATATTAATATTTTATTTATTTATTAACAAATATCAATAATTAATAATTTTTTAGTCTATATTTTATTTTTTGTTTAATTTACTTTAAGAACTTTTATTATTGACCAATGATTAATTTATCATTTTTAATAAACTAATCGATTTTATAAGTTCAAATAAATAAAATGATTTTTTTATGTAATAGTATTTTTAATTAAACTTTAAAATTTTCTATATAATTTTCTTTAATCACATTTCCAATTATGTAATTTTTTTCAATTTAAAAATATTGACACATATCATTATCAATTACTAATTTATTTTTTAAAAATTATATTATATTTATTTATTTGTTAACAAATACCAATAATTACTAATTTTTCCTATCTATTTTTAATTTTTTGTTTAATTCACTTTAAGAACTTTTATTATTAACAAATGGTTAATATCAATTTTAATAAACTAATTATAAGTTAAAATAAATTAATTAAATTTTATATAATACTAATTTTTATTTAAATTTTAAAATTTTCTTTCAGTAAGGATAATTTCTTTTAATTATATTTCAAATTTTGTAATTTTATTCAATTTTTAACGAATTTTTTGAAGGTTTAATACTGATCGAACTTTTTAAACTTTAGACCTCTTGTTTTATTAATTTAACAGCATGTTTAATTCGATTTTTAAAATATTGATAAATACATATAATTTAATTTTCAAAATTATTGATATAATTTATATATAAATATCACATTAATAATAAAATAAAAATTCAAATAATGTGGGAAACTCTTTATGATTTTCGTACAAGTATATTGCAAGATATTTTCAGGTAAAATATAAGAAAAAAAATCTATAATAATGAATCACGTGAACAAAAGGGCATGCTATATAAAACGACGTCGTTTTAGGGGCAGAAGGTTAGAGCAGGAACGGACACGGAGAGTCTGAGCGTGTACAGAGTTGGATGTTGATGGTTGTATGTACACTACACACAGAGCAGAGCGGTGCAGGACGCAAGAGATTCGGACGGATTGGAATATCTGGTAACAGTGGAAAAAGGCTGTCAATTATAGTACGGCGCCGTCCTATAAGACAGTCACTCTCCATTATTACAACCTGGTTTTTCATCGTATGTTCGTAGAGTAGACTAACTATGGCCTTTCGGTTGACTCATCATAAATGTGTGTGTTGTGCGTAACTAAATGTTTTAGGTCAGGCCGCTTACTTTGAGTGTTAGTTCCGAGTAAGAGATTGGTTTGGTTTTGGTTTTGGTTTTGGTTTGGTTTGGTTTTGGTTTGAACGAGACAACAAGTTTGGAGATTGTTAGACCAAAAACAATGGGATGGTTTTTGTTTTCTTGTGTACGTTAAAAGCTGTCAGAGAGACTCTGGAAAAGTGATATTTGTAAACACGTGGAGTCAGCACAAGGTTCTCCGACAAAGTCACTAAACCACTTGTCATTGTCAGTTGAGATTTTTGATATTCACAAATCTTTTTAAATTTTTAATGATTTTTTTTAAAATATCATTTAATTAATATGTTATATTTTCATATTTTATATTTAAATTAAAATTTTATTTTAGATTATAATTGTTAAAAATAAAATACTCTTTTATATCCTAAAAAATGTTTAAAACTTTGTTATTTTCAATAATAAATTATATTTTTAAATTTTAAATTATTTATTTATCTCAAAAAATTTTGAATTATTATTGATAAAAACTAATTATTATTTTTGTTTAAGATAATTTAAAAATGTATTAAAAATAATATTTCAATTGTAAAGGATATTTTTAAAAAATAGTATAAAATTATTTTTTATTTTTTAAAACAAACTTCAACTTTTAGAATTATTTAAATAAATAATAATATAATTTTATATTTATTATTATTTTAAAATTTATGTTAAATTTAATCGTATTTAAACTATTAAATTTATTAATAATTTATTATATCATCATCATCACATCCAGTCTGAAGTCCCACAATAAAATAGGATTTGAAGAGGTCTGACAATACGCAACCTTATCCGTACATAATAGAGATGCCAGTAGACTCACATGTAAATGTGTGAATAAAAGAGTGACGCAGGTTAAAAAGTAAATAAATAAAATTGTCACGTTAAATTATTATGTAAATAAAATTATAATATAATAAATAAAAATAAAATATAACCAAAAGATATATTAAAAACAAAATAAAACATAAAAATTATAAAATAAAAAAGTACAAATAACAAAATAAATAACAATAATACTATAATAATTAATAAAAGTACAAATTTGTTGATGCCAATTTAGATAAAAATGTTATTAAAAAATCATTCAACAAATATACTTAATAAGCTATGAAATTTCTGCTCTAGTCGCTATTTTTAAAATTATGCCAGTCACCCTTATAACTCTGCATCATTCTAATTATTTTATATTAATAAAAATTATTAGTATATATTTTATTTTATATTATATTTTTTTATTCTTGATACTTTTACTTCTTATTTGTTTATAACATACCTATAAACCTTTAGTCTTTTACCGTCCAATTTCTAAAACATTTCTCTAGGCTTAACCTTCCCTGATGAGCAAGTATGATGTGAAATTGGATACGAACGCTATCTGAAATTCCAACCCCTGAAAGAGCATTGTAGCCCCTGAAAATCATCTAATAACTTCCTTCTTTTACTCACACTACCCTATACTTTAAATTCCTTTGTTCAAACAAACTGGTGACAAATTGGAAGTTAAAGCTCTAACACTTAGAATAGATGGGATCTATGAATCAGATGAACGCTAGGACGAGCCTTTCAGTAGATGAATCCAGTGCTTTTCATTCAATAAACCAAAAAGACAATGAAACACTCCCTATATTACAATCACTTGATCCACAAGATTACATTCATTAAGATAAAAATTCATATGACAGGTTTCATAAAAATCAACAAGTTTAACACCATAATGATGACACGGAGGCATATATTAGTTACTACCACCACCAAAGGGGTTAACTAGATCCACCACTAGGGGCAGAGTGAACCTTAGTCGACGGTCGATCTGTGATAAAGTTTCCAGTATTATGTTCGTCTACACAGAGATATTTGTTTGAAGAAGTACTATTGATACTAGCAAGGATTTGTTTAGCAATATCAACTGGCTGAGGAGAAATGGAAGATTTGGAAGGTGGTACACTGTTTACAATCTGGTTCTGCTTAGAGCAACAGGGGCTTTGTTTGCAGCAAGATCTGGCTTCACCACTTCCAAACAAATAACCCAGTGAATTCTGACCACCCCCACTATTGACTCCACGACCCATGTTGTATCTTCTCGTTAAACTCTGAAGAATCTAAGCGGAGGAGAAAGTGAACGACGAGACTGTTGCATGTAAGCATGAAAGGCACGTATCTGTTACATGAAAGGCACGTAAGTAGATGCATTTTAATGCCAGATACAGAACGCCTGTCACCCACCATTTTTTTTCATGTAATTCTCATTCTTCTATTAAAAGCCACATCTTCCAGATGCAAAAATGTATATATGAAAACATGATTTGCATGTTATTCCAACATTTTTCCCTAGACGAAACTCTTGATTTATATCATATTGTTGCTCAACAGAAGCCATGTTGTAGTTAATATTTAAAACACATTTCTCTCTTCTTATTACTCTCAGTTATGTTAACCAGCCAGAACCCATCTGACTCTTCTGCTATAAGTAGAACCCCACAACAACAACATAATGAAACAGTCTTTGCTGAGTATTAGTACGTTCTAGCTCCAGAAACTGAAAAGGAAGAGTTTCTCTCCCCTGAGTATCCTTCTCCATCAACTGTTCACGCACTGACACTTAAAACAGTGGTAGAAAGCCAACATGCACTGGTTGATAACACAGTGGCTGCACCAGTATCAATGCCTCCAGTACTGTTACTTTCATCTTCAGAGAATGAGTTAGTAGGAAGGACATTGTTATTTTTACCTTAAGGCCATGTATGACATGTCCCCAACACTGATTCATTTCCAACCCCACAGCGCTAGGATCTAAAAATATTATACAGAAGTTTTTGGATCACCCTGCCAGTGCCATGTCCTTTTTCTGATCAATCTTTCTTCAAAAAACCACCATCAACTACCCACTACTATAACCACCTTTGCATCTTAATCAAGACAACTTATCATTCTAGCAGTGATAAGACCAGAGAAATGGTAGAAATAATTAAAACAAATGACAAGAAATATGAAATCACACCCAGATAACAAATACGTGAAACAGAATAATGATATAGCACAATAAGAATTAGTAGAAATAAACACAAACCTGGATTAACTGCTAGTAAGATTATGAAGATGTTAAAGTTGGCACAGAGAGAAAGCTAATTTTGTTGAAAAAAATAGGTTTTTGTGTGTTAGGGAAACATTATTTTCTATTGTCAAATATTACGAGAGCGTAATTTTTTTATTTTCATAAAACTGTTATAGTTTTTATTTTTAAAAATAATATAATAAAATAGTAAAAAAAATCAAACCTGTTTTAAGATGAAGTTTCTTTTTTTTATACAAACCACGAGATGAAACAAAAAATGAAACTAGACACTGAAAAAAAGAAACGAAAGCAATCCGGCCGTAAAATTAAAAGCTAAAAATTGGAAAAGACAATGCGTTTTCAAGCGGCCCATCCCCAGCAAGGAAGCGATACTAAGCTGTCACTCTTTCTTTGCGTGACAGGTTCCAGGAGTAGGATCCATCTTCGTTTCTTCTTCTCCTACCATGACCCGCCCCGTTTACATCCTCTCTCTCGCTCTCCTCTTCCTTCTCTCTCGCTCCCACGTCCACGCCGATTCCCACTTTGAAGGCTTTGAAGCCGAAGACGACGAGGCTTCCGATGACACTCTCGACCCCAACGCTTACAAACTCTCCCATCTCCCCTTAACTCGCTCCGACTCCGATCACTCTTCCGAACCAGTTCCAAACCCGACCCCCATTCCGGATCCCCTACCAAAGCCCTCTCCTGAAGTCGCCACCTCGCCGACGTCCACGGTCTTCGACTACTGGGATGAAGATGAATTCGAAGGCGTACCTCCGCCGCCGGAGACACCCAACGAAGTCTCGAAACCTGCTGATCCGATTGACAACCGGACTTCGGATTCGGATTCGGATCCGAAACCTCAAACCACGATACCGAAGAAGAAGCAATCTTACACAATCGAGATCGCGGGCGTTAGCTTCTTGATCATGTTCATCATTAACTTCTTTACAGGAAAGCGCGAGAATGAGAACATCGCCCTCTCTTGGGCGGCGAAGTTTGCGACCAAAGATTCGATCTTTGAGAAGAATTTCAGTCTCTTGGGCATTGGAGAAGGAGACGACTCGCCGTTGCTCTTAAAGGAAGGACAAAACGTGTTCAAATTCTACGCGAGTGGGCGTAGGTATTGTCAGGGGTTGTTAGCGACAATGGAGTTGAAGAGCAGGCACGATATGATTTCGAGGATCTATAATATGATTGTCCCGTGTAGAGATGAAATTAGTTTTGAGGTGTATATGAATGAGGACTCGATGGATCATGTGGTGTTTGCTTTGGCCAAAAAGAAGATTGCTAAAGTTATGCACAAGGAGGTCAGGGATTTGCAGAGGTTTGCTGGTTTTGTGGGGCAACCTGTTGGTGGAAGGAAATGGGTTGTTGATGAATTGAGTGTTGTTTCCGAATCTAAGGAGGTTGCTGGGGATTTGATCACCGAGGCTGTGCTTGATCAGGTTTCTATTTGCTTTGACACTTGTTTTTTCTTCAGTTTTGATGTCAGTTTGAGTTTTATCATGTTTTTAATGTCCTTATGGTCAAATGCATGATATTAACACATTCCTGGTTGAGTGAAACTAGCTTCAATTATCAAGCTATTGTGCCATAGAAAGGTTCCCATTCAGTTTATACTTGTGACTTATGACAGTGAGAATATTTTACTGGCCTCAAGTTTTTGAACTACATGTACTATTTGATGTGGATGATGGTGCTTAGAGGGCAGTAGTTAGGAGAATGAAACTTTAAGTTTTTGTTCTTTTTTCTCTTTCCATTTCTCTTGGAGTAGGAGAGGAACTAATCTGTTTGACCATTTTTTTTCTTTAGTGGGATATATTACTGTGTGCAAATCTTAGTGGTTTTAGTGCTCTTCCTGGATATGCATGGTTGCTGCTTCTTATACTAGTCTTACAGAACATCAATGCTGTCAGCTTTTATGTGTTCTGCGAACTACTATGGAGGTTTGTTTTATTTGAATGTGCTGATTAGATTTATTCTGGGAGGAGGACCTTGGAGATTCTGGTATTATTATAATGGAATGGAAGCCTCTTTCCTTCCTGTGCTAGAAATAATTCCTAGATAAATATGTCTTTTGGTCAAGCTTGTACCCATGTGGTAGGGAAACTGCAGACATGAAGCGCTTTAGATAAAGTATAAATTAAAAGGCTTTACACTACTTGTCCTAGACATTAGCTAACCAATTGTCAACTATCATTTTATCTTCATGAACTGTTAACCTTTCTTTTTGGATCTGGTTATGTAGGATTATTATTTTTATTGGTTTCAAAGCTTTTACTTACCTCAGTGTGGGAGAATTTGAATATTATGTTTTGATGGTTTTAGGCTTTTTACTAAATACAAATAGAAATTGTTAAAGGACAAGGGTTTTCACGAACTGTATGGAAAGAATTTAAATTCATTTTTTGTGGGAAGGGATAGAGATTTGCTACTGTGAGATTGTTTGGAAGGATTGAAGCCTCTGAATGAATTGCCTGTTAGCCATAGTTTTATAGGAACTGATATTGTGAAGAGCTTATGGGACTAAACCTTGTGGATTTGGATTATTTCACTAGCTTTTGGCTTGTGTCACATAAGTGTTCTTTTTAATTTTAATGGTTAAGAGCATTGAGTAGATATTTTGATAACTGGTACTGTGCATTGCTAGATGGTGCCTCCTCTACTATGCTTATATATCTGTAACAACAAGTGTTCGCTGCGGCATGTCTTTTAAATGGATCTTGATCACCATTGGCTTGTGCACGTCTTCTTAAGCAGCTTTATATGCAGGCTTCATTTCCTTTCTTCCCTGTGGGTTTTGATCTAATTTTCTGGAGGTTCTTTCTACACCTATAATCATAAACACCTATGATTATTGGTGTTTATTTCCTGGGTTTGCTTGATCTATATGCTTAATATTTATGGGGTCACTTTAACTACATGACGGGTGATAAGACGTAAATGGTGGATTAACTATCAAGTGATATATTTATTAGATCTTTGACCAAGCGATATGAACATCTGCAGGTCTTTGGTGAGAAGGCTTTTGAGAAACATGGCAAGGGCTTCATTTCAATGCATTTTTCTGATCAACATGCTGGCAAACACAAAAAGATGCTATTGTTCAAATTTGCACTTCCTGATGCGAAGAATATGGCTGAGATGAGTCGCTTGGTAGCTTTGATTCCTTATTATATTGATCTGATTGGGCGCTACAAGCTGAGTTCACAGGTTTGTCAGATAATATAAGCTAATACGATGTTGGCTGCTATATTTAATAATGTATTGGATTAAGATTTAATAAATATTGCTTCAACCAACTCCAGGCTCGATCTAAAACAGAGTCAGCCAGATTGAAGGCTGCACAGGAAGCATATAAAGAACTTCAGAATGCAAGGCAAGAAGCTATACAGCGAAAGAAAGCCGAGAAGAAAAAGATGATGGAGGAGGCCGAGGCAAAGCTTAGTGCTGATGCCATCCGCAAAAGAGAAGCAAAAGAACGTGCTCGTCAGATGAAGAAGGCAATGCCAAAAATAAAGATGACTCGAGCTTACTAGTTATTTTGCCTTTGGATTTACTGCTGTGACTTTTTAGCTCACCTCTATTCCTCAAATTTCTTGTTTTACGCTTTTGGACTCCCTGTTCTTTGCTTTTAGCTGTGATTTGAATCTTAGCAGTTAGTTTATGAATCACCCATCTTTCTGGGATTGAATGTTTGAAAATTAAACAGTATAGAAAAAGAGAAGATTTCCTTAACCTTCGACTTGAATCAACTTTTGGATGTTCCTCACTTGATGACATGTTGTAACAGTATTTCGTTCGACTAATAAAACATTTGTATTTTATGTTTTTGAATTTCAGAAATGAACAACTCTTTCTAAAGATATATTCTGTAACAAATTTGATGATCCTACGTACAGAGAAACATGGAGCGTTGGTACTTCAGGAAAAGTTTCCTCTACATCTTGCTACTTGAATTATAAGAAGCAACATGCATGCTCTTTATCCAAAGCAATTCAATATGAGATTATAAGCATGGAGATGGCATACCGCAAACCATTATCTACTTGTGCTCTCATAAATTTTGTCTTCTGATAAACTTGGACCTATTAAAAGAGCTTAATTGTGCAGTACGGATGTCTAAATGGGCCTCTGTTTCTATTGATCCATTATCAGCAGTCCAGGTCTTTATGAATTCTTCACATCTTCTGACAATTTTAATTGATTCCATATTTTAAATTTAAGTTCACAAATTCGTCGTCATCTGTCCAACGTTATAAATATTATACCGGTGAATTTGGTTTTATTATAGTATTATCTTAGTATCGATTAATATTGAGTACCATTTCGGATAATTTTTAAAATTTATAAAATAATTCTTAAATTTTCTTTAAATTGCAAAATTGTTTTTCAATATATTATTATGTATAATTTATAATTCATAATAATAGTAATTCATAATAATAGACATTTATAATAACAACAGTTTATTTATTTTAATTAATATTATTTTTCACATATAAATAATCAATATAATTAATATGAAAAATCATTTAATCATCATACAAATATATAATTAAGAACAATACAAAATATTTAAAATATTACAATTTTATTATATAATAAATAATAATTATATCAAAACATCAAATAAAAGGAATAAGAAATATCCATGACTCTATAACAATTACAATTTGCAATAAAAGTTGAACTAACTATAAATGAAACTTGAAACAAAAATATTTACAATTGTATTCTATATATAGAATTTAACAAATATATTAAAATGAGTGAAATTAAAAGAAGAGAAGAAATAAAAACTTGCAATTTCAATCGATCGGATATCAACTAAAATTGCACTGACCTCAATTCTCATTTGGTATAAAATTCTTATCATTAAGGGGAGTCTCATTATTACTATCATTCAAATTCATTACACCAAATATTAGTACTTTCTCATTCAAGATTGTCTTCCTAGTCACTATTATTTATCAAACTTAATTCAATTATATTCTAATTTCTATCACACCTATTACACTCACACATTGAATTAAAATTCAAATACAACTTTTGTAATTTTGGAACACTATTTCCGAATTAGTCCTACTAAGAAACTATAAGTCGTAGGATAACAAAAGTAGCTTTATAAACAAAATAAAATGATGATTAATTTTCACCAAGTGACAAAAGTGAAAAAATATATATACCTGGACTAAGATTGTCTCTTTGACAAATAACAATTGACCTCCCAAAATTACTTAAAGCTTCCTTATAAATCTCCATTTGTAAGCTTAAGAGATCTTGCATCATCTCATAAGTAACAACCATTGGCATTCCCCTATTAACTTCAACTTTCTTTGTAAAATTTGGTCTGAAATAGACATTAAGATTCAAAATGCCCCAGTTGCAAACAACGAAGGGTAAAGTTGTCTTTCTCATCTCTCATTGATGCATGTAAGAAAAGGTATGTATAAAGAAAGCTTATTTTTTATATTGGTTTTAATTGTTTGCTTCACCTTCTCTATGGCATCATAAAAATAACTCATTATTGCCTTTTTATCACTATCAGCTAGACAAAGTACCCTTACTTAAGGCTCAAAACTCATATGACAAATTGACATTAGGACTAAAATTCAAAATCTTCAAGTGTAATTCTGGAAACCTTTAATCCGGCATTAGACCTAGCATACTGAGAAGCAATTCATTTATCACTAGTAAACATTTGTATCAACCTTTTCTTCATCATAATAAAACACTGAAGTGATAAGAAATCTTTTACAAATCTTGTAATAACAGGACGATAAAAATTCCTACCATTAGTGAAATCTGTTAAGTCATTTAAATTGCAAATATTTTGGGCGTAATTATTATTAAGGTGTTGAAATTGGTATCCGAATTTAATGGAATTGTTCTATAATTGTTCACAGATGGTTTTCAACACTCTAAGGATGAAAAATGATCAAAAAGATGCAAAAGAAGGCAAGAAATCCGAAATTTCCAATCTGGACGAAATTCAGAGATTAGGCGTGGGCACGCCTAAGGATGGAATCTGAAATCTGCAGATTTTCCAGAAATCGTTTCCAATTAAAACATAATCGCCCAAGATCCTCTTGCCCTCTTTTCAAGAAGTCTTCCACCGAAATTAGAAGACCACTTAATATGGACAAAATCAAATCAAGATAATGGAGAGATTCACTTCAAAGAAGGAGCTTATGATGATTGCCGCATATATATATATGTATTAGGGTAAAAGAAGGGGAAGTAAGCATTAGTTATCGTAGGTTTTAGGTTAGGTTTAGAATAGGATTTCTTTTCTGTTGTTTTCCTATTGCTGTCTTTACGTTTCTGCACTTTTTCCTTTCATATTTTTGTTTCTTTCTTTAAAGAACCAGGTATGGAGACATATGGATTTGTATTTCTTTGATTTCAATTCAAGTATGAGTAGTTAAATTTTCTTATCTTGGTTGAGGGATCCATGTTATATGTTATTATGGTAAGATGTTCTGAATCTTTTTCATGATTGTTAACGTTCATTGGATAATTTCAGATCAATCTTTTTAATTGGATTTGTTA
>JANSVB020000004.1:292679-302889 GCA_025504935.2 Erythroxylum haughtii
TTAAACTCTGCATTCACAGATGTTTGGGGGTGGAAAAATGATGAAACTAAGAATAAAACGACAATGTCTCAGCAGAAGTTCAGGTAGATGCCTACTTTGCAGGATCCAAGAGAGAAGAATAAAATCCTGAGAAAAAGTTTGATGCAGAGACATCACACAAACTTCTCTCAGTTCAATTCCCAAACAAGTGAATTATCCCTTCCATCCCTCACCCTCAGTTAAGTTTCCCTTAGAAAGGGAAGCAAGGCTGGGGTCAAGCTAAGTCACGTGTATTAGTTTTAGACGGATCTGAAATATGCAGATTTCTAGTTTACCACTACACAGAAACAGATCCCAAAAGCAACACAATGCACCGTATTCCTTGGAAATTAATCTCGATAGTGAGACACGTCTAGAAGTAACCAACAAGAATCGGAGACGGATATATCCTCAATTCCAAAACATATACTTACTTTAGCAAAAAAACACAAAAGGCTGCACATTTTCAACAAAAAACACAAAAGAATGCACATTTTCAACTAGACTCGTCGAATCCCAATCAAAACAATTCTCAATATCACCAACGCTGAAATGGAACACCATAAACCGAAATTCCCTCCCAAATCGAACTATCAGCAAACGTATCAGTTCAAACAAACGCCTAGATTACAAAACCAATAAGACCAAAACCCTAAAGGTTGAGATCTAAAACAACACACACACACACCACCATTCCACAAAATGATTTAAGCGACAAGCAATTGGAGCTAAGTGCCTTAGTTAGTTAAAGAAATCGTAAAATTCTGAGCTTAGATCTGAAAGGTAGGGCTCGATAGAATACCTGAAGATCAGAATCTAAGCGGAGGAGAGAGTGAGCGACGAGACTGTTGCGTTTCAGAGACGCAGAGAGAAAGCGAAACGTTAAGGACTGTTTGATAATAAAAAGGTTAGGTGAGGGTGAATATGGAAATTTATTACATCTAAATTAATAATAAGTTAATTCAATATTTTGAATTGATAAATTAATAAATATGTTTTATCAACTTTCATGAATTAAAAATTAATTAAATCAAATTTTATTTTACATTAATTTGGAACTTTTTAGATTTTTAATTTTTAAAATTTAGCATAACAATACAAAATATTTATTCTATTAAAAATAAAATGATATATAATTTGAAAAAAGAAAAAATAATTTTTATTCCATATTTATGGTATAATTAATTTTAAGAAAAAGATTATTGTGTTGATTAAATTGCATTTTTCAATAATTTTTTTTAAATATTTAATATTAAAATTAAAAATAATTATAAGTGAAATTAAACTATAAATTGTCATGTTTGTATAACAACAACAACCGAATAAAAATCTCACTAAAACTCGAAATTTGGGAAAATTTAATAATTCCCAACTCCCTAATTAATAGAAAGACTATTTTCGAATGGCCAATATAAAAATAAAAAATTAATTAATTAATTATTAATTAAGAAACTTACGAAATTAATCAAATTATCATTAAAAAAAGCTTTTAGGAATATAAATAATATTTTCCACTTACATTTAGAAATATATTGATAATTATTATATTTGCAAATGACAATTTTAAATTATAAATTCCCCAAAAATAATAACCTTTATTTAATTAAAACTTTAAATTGAAATTAAATAGGTCAAATTGGGAGGCAAAAAGAAGAAAGAATGAGAATCTTTACTTTTTCTTTGAAAAGCTCCCGTAGAGAAAAAGTTTTAACAATCAAATTGCTTATTTTGAAGGGAAAAAAGATTTAGGGAGCTCTTTACTCAAATTGAGTCGTAATAATTGGAATGAAAATAAATATAATAATTATAATTACGATGGTGGGTTAGAATGAAGGAATGATTACATTAGTATTTATAGTGACTGGTTTTTTAAAAATATTAAAAAATAAAATTTTCTTAAAATTTTGTTTTATATCAAATTGTGATATATTTTAATTAGCTACATTTAATTGTTAAAAAGATAAAAATATAATTAATTAATTATATTGTAATTAATTAATTATATTGTAATAATTAATTAATTAATTATAATGTAATATTAAATTAATTAAGTATATTTAATTAATTAATTAATTGTATTTAATTAATTTTTTTTTGTAAGATAAAAGTAAGCAGCGCTCACAAAAGCAAAAATCTACCTAACATAAGAGACCCCCATTAAATCATGATAAATCCATCTACTAACACTAGGGGACTAACACTAAGGGGAACTTGTCCCAGAGCATAAAAACCATAAGGAAATCAAAAGCAAAGTGGGAAAGGGAGTCAGCAGCAAAGTTCCCTTATCTGTAAATGTGAGTGAGTTTTACATTATTGAAGCGCTTCATTAAATCTAAAATTCTGTCAACAAGAGATAAATAACCTGAATTTGCGTGGACAACACTGGTCAACATCTTGACAGCAATCTCATTATCACTTTTTACAAGAACATCCAAATAGGCAAAGATTATAGGTGAGTTGAATACCATAATAAAGAGCCCACAACTCAACACGAAGAATAGAGCAACGATCCGTCTTAAAAACAAACCCATGTTTTCAGCGACCATTATGTTCACGAATCAAACCTCCACCTGCAGCAATCTCTGTGGAGGCAGTCAAAGAAGCATCAGTGTTGAGCTTCATAAAAGGAGAATGTGGACATTTCTAAAAAATTAACCTTGAAATCGAATGACTATTATTCTCCGAAGGCAACTTGTTGGAGGTATCCTGAATCAATGTAGCTTCAGAAATAGTACTCTGTAAGATATTAAAATGGAAGAAACACCATAATTAAACACTCTGTCATTCCTTCGTTTCCAGAGGTTCCAACAACCTAAGCCGAAAATAGTAGGCCAAATAAAAAGATTAAAAAACAATGAAAGGAGTATGACCTATGCATGATTGACATTCCTCTCATACTTGAAGTGTATAGAGCAATACCTTAAAGTTAGATATCATAACATCGTCCTTATAATAATAATATATAACTAACTACTCCTTTTTTTTATTCCATACTCATTGGACCCTTCGCAAACCTATCAACCAAGCACTTTTGTTTAATGTTTTTAAAATCAGACCAAAAGTTAAACAGGTAAAACAAAAAGTTTAAAGTTTAAAAGATTCGATTAGTATTCAATTGTAAAAATTTGGTTAAATTTTAAATAAATTTAAAGAATTAAAACATAATGGAAAGAAATTGTTCCTATCAATCAAAGAATTTGAAGTTTAATTAAAAAAATTGTTAAATAAAATTTTAATTAATAAACTGATCAGTTTTTAATAACAAGAGTTATTAAAGAATATTAAAATAAATGTTCCGATTAAACCGATCAAACGGTTGAGTTTTTAATCATTAGATTATTAATAAAATGGAAAAGTTAAGGAGGAAATTTATTATAGACATAATTTCTCTAAAAAAGGGACAATAGATCGATTACAAATAAAGAATTTTATATTTTTAAATTGTTTATTTATTTAATTAAATCGATATTTATTATTTTGTGTTAATTTAAAAAATATTGATTCATACCTAATTAAATTATGTTATTTAAATTTTAATTAATGAATTTTTTATATATCAGTTAAATTTAATTTAGTGTTATATATATATATATAAACAAAAGCATGTCATAAGATAAGATATAAACAAAAGCATGTCATAAGGTCAAATTTGGGTCCGTTGATTTAGGATATTACATACACAAAATAAAAAAATAAAAAAAAGGATATTACATACACGCCACTTAAAGAAAAATGTGACCGACAGGTTGGCTGTCTCGATTTGGTTGGATCTCATCCCAAGTTAGCATAATCCCAGGCCAAGTTTATTAGTTAACACCAATAATTAAAATTTTATTTTAAATAATTAGTTTTCTGTTTAATTTATTTTAGTAATTTGTATTACTAATTAATTAATTGTATAAATTAAAATAAACTAATTAATTTTTATATATATTCTATTACACTGTAATAAATAATAATATGTTTTTTAAATTTAATTTTAAATTCAATCTTTATTTTATATTAATTTACTCACAACCTAATCTGACTGTGTGCTTAAACTTTATTTATAAAATAAGTTTAATTTTTAAAACATTAGCTAAGATATATAATTGTTTTTTAATTATTTTGATATGTACATAGACACAATTGTTTAAATGTACAATAATTACAAATTAACTTGTTTTAAATAAATAATTTAATTCAATTTAATGTTAAAAACATGGGTAAAAAGTATAAAATTTTTCTACAATTTAAATAACTAACAAAATTTATAAATTCTAAAATTCTAAAAAATTTAAAATTTCGTTAAAAATTAAAAAGTGTAACATAATATCACACAAATAATAATATATTATAATTATTTAAAATCATTAATTTAATTTAATTTAATTAATTTTATCAAATATTATGTAAAAACAGGATGCTCCAAATTTTATGATAAATTAAATTTTAATTTAATTTAATTGATCTATTTATACTATGTTCCTTCTTCGTCGTTGTCATCATCATCATTTTTCTCTCTCCCGGGATAATCTAAAAACAATATATTTATTAATTCGAAGCAAAACTACGTATTATTGAACTTCTTCGGACCCTACATATCAGCGAGATTTGTATTGAACAATAGTGATGTTGATATCACATATTTTTATAATAAAAGTCTAAAAGAGATGTTTTTAAAATTAAAAAGTACAAAAAAATTTTATCAAAAATTAAGAACCTAGAAACTACGTTACTTAAAAATGAAATAAGAAAGGGGCCACACTCCTCTAAGTCAGGTCCAATGTATGGTGGATTCTTGTGCTCGATTGTGTTGCAGAAAATATCAGTCTTCTGAATCGACAAGCGTCAAAGATGACACATGGGGAACAAGTAAATCCCGTATGAATGCACATGAACATGATCCTGGAACAGCCTATGAATGCTTACGAACATGATCCTGAACAGCCTTTGGCTGTTTCACTTTTGTCCATTTCTGATCATAAAACTACACCAGTAACTTGTTGATGTAGGAAACCTATGAATGCACATGAACATGATCCTGAACAGCCTTTGGCTGTTTCAGGTTTGTCCATTTCTGATCATAAAACTATACCAGAACTTGTTAATGCAGGAAATAATTGTTCTCAGGGCTCAGGTTTTGAGGAGTACCTGACTTTGAATATCTGATGCATCTTGCCAGTACTCCATTCCAGTGCTCTCCACATATCCATTCAATCTTTCAGAAAGAGTTCAGAAATGTGCACAGAATTCAGAATGCAATAGATCCGTCGAAAAACTTGTAAAAGGTGAATATCATAGAGAAATAAAAAATAGAATCTATTGTTTTAGTTACAGTGAGGAACCTAAAGACAGGCCAATGCCAAAGTAATCACGGACAAAACGTGATTAAGTTGTAATACCAACTGCACAGAAGAACAATCCACCGCCCAGATTCTTCTTTAAGGGTAATAAAAATAATAGAACAGTACAAAATCTGGTGACGATTATGAATATAAATGGTGAGAAGTGAAATGAAATGCACAGAAATAATGTCCCTGGTTCATCATCCCAGTATCAGCCATCCGATCACTACCCAAAGGCCAAAACATTCTAGTCAACATCTGGAAGAAAGGGTACACATCTCTGTAGGTAGTCCATCTGGTTTTTGCAGCATCAGGTTATGGTGGTTTCTGTGGTTACATTTGTATCATGGTGTTTGTATGATCATTATACTATGTAATTGCTACACTTCCTGCAGATGCCTGGTTCGCTGCTCGATTACTTCCAAAGTTCTTGCGATTAGATTCCCTTGCAATCCTCGAACCAAACTACACCAGTAAATTTTGAGAGATTTATACATCTAACTACTAAACTGAATGTAAGCATTTAAAGCAGCAACAAAGAGGAGTATCCGAGCTTCAGAATACTTTCATCTCGCTTACCAGATTACCAAACTATAAAGCATTTAGTTCTCTAAGAAAAATCTAATTAGGGTCTTTCCTACTCAAGGTGCATACAGAGCATAGGAATGCGGAGTAACACAAACCTGGATTGCTCTTTTAGGCAGATCAGCTGCTTCACATAAACCAAGCATCCGTGCAACCTTCAAAACATGACAGGGAAGTTATACGGACTGAACTCACCATAACAGCAAATTAAAGAATGTAAAAGTTAAAAAATCAACAAGGTGCACCTTAATAGCCAACACCACCCACTGTTTTATTGACTAAATCAGTGACTACAATTCATCTAAACCAAACCATTAATGTGGAAATTTTAAGGGTAGGAATTTAATAACTCCCATAACAGATGATCTGGTGTGTCCAAGAAGGAGACAAACCTTTAAATAACATAGGTGATACAGCCAAAAAATACAAGGATCCATTTTACATATTACAGTGTCCATGAAATTGAGAAGACAAGATAGAGAAATGAAACCAGATCTAACCTTTCTCAGAATCTTCTTATCACCTGTTCCACTAGGTTGGTCAAGGTTGGCTACCTCCCATAAAGGAATATCAAGAAGAGTCCTAATTACATCTTCATCCAAGAAAGGAAATCTAGCCTAGTCAAAAAAAAAAAAAAAGATCAAATAAGGAAAAAGGTAAAGGATAAAAGCCGTACTTCCAAGAATTCTTTTGAGGTAATACCTCCTTCCCATTATCGCTAATGCATCTGTCATCTCTTCCCATATTGCGTTTCCAAATCCTTTGCATGTCCAATTTCATTTCCTCATGAAGCCCACGCCAACTAACAACAGCAGATAACAAGAATGAATAAAACAAATAAAAAGTTACTGACCAAAAGTCACCATCTGATTTCCTTATACTTAATCAAAATATGAAAAAGGACAAGAACTCTCTCTGTAATTCATGCTTAAATGTACCTTCCACATCTGTATTTAGTTTTATGCCTCCCGTAGCCAGCACACTGCTCATCAGCGCCGGAACCAACAAGGACAATCCTGGCCTTGGACTTGTATCTAAAGCGTTGTTGATTCTCATTGTTGATATTGTTAGTACCTTCATAAACCCAACCCTCACCACTTGCTGCAAGCCACAACGCAGTTCCTATATTCAGGTCCTGGAATGATGGGAGTAACTTTTTGCCTCAGAAAGTTTATGAGAAAAAATGACATAAACAAAAAGGGAGTTAGATAAGAGTTAAACAACCAAGTTGATTTGGAGATCCAAGGGCAAGAATTACCATTATCAATCGTTAAAGGATTACCCAAACACTAACATTCTCAACAACAAGACTGTTTTGAATGCCATAATGGGCAAAACTAGAACACCATAAAATGCAAACAAGTAGCGGAATCAATATGAATAGAAGAAAGCTGATCACCATGTAGGTCTTTGCAGGTTTAATGAGAGAAGTGACATGCTTCATTTCAGTGGTCAAATTTGACAAGTCAACATCAATCTCTACAAGGTTCCACCTGCATTTCAACCATACATGCTATCAACATAGAGGATACACAAACAGAAGATTATAGATTGTTGAAAGGACCTCTTTCCTTTTCTGCTAGATGAAGACAATAGAACACTTAAATTGCAATTCAGAAATAAGATGAGGAGTTTTAAAATTCAATTTAGACCTTTCACCATTTATCCTATATTTGCAAAGAAAAATACAATCTAATTGTATATATGATAAAGAAGCCTCGTGATAACCCACTAAATGAATTGCTGATAACACTAGCAGATACACAGCTCACAGAACTAAATCTAAATGTTCTAAAAATAAAGTATGGTGATCTTAAGAATGACCTAGATGTGCGGTATTGGATCGGAATATCTGACTTCATACCTTCTCAGTGGTGCAAGTCTTCTGAGTTCCTGCAGCCCTGCCTTTGCTGAAATTCTATCAGGAGCACATTCACCATCAAAACTCACATTAAGCAAATCTATTCCATCTGTCAAAAGCAAGTATAAATCAGAATAACCAATCATAACTAACTTGCTGAACAAATCAGCAAAATAAAGTTTAAGATCAAATTCATGTTATATCCAAGGTTCGTTTTCTATCTTTTATGTGCTTCTCTTCAGGTGACTTTTTTAACAATGTTTTTCTCCTTTTTGCTCATGGTCATGGATTTGAAGAATGAAAACGGAATCCTTTAATCTGAGTGGATAGCAAAACTCCTTATAAATTAAGAGGTCATTCAAAACTTCAATTATCCAGAGGACCAGATACAAGTGAAAATTAAAAGATAAAGCTAGCATCAAAGAAACACTCACAGTTGAGATCTAAACATTCATTCAATAGTGCTGCAAGTATCATTGAATCCAGTCCACCAGAAAAGAGAATTGCCACAGGACCAATATCATTCTGTCTGCTTTCTGATTTTACTGCCTAAGCACACAATTCCAAAAAATATAATATGTTCAAAAGTGCCAATCAAAAACAAGCAAACTAACTTTTGTTGATGTTAATCTAATGAGCCATGTAAGTGATCACAATTTAACAGAAAAGAACGAAATATTCGATAGGTGCTTCTAACATGTAATAGATTGTTTAGTACATAGATCCTCTAACAGCATAATTTAACAAAGTAGACTTTATTTCATATTGATTCCATACCTGAAAATTTGTATGAAATGAAGTGCGCAGCATCACTGATTTCCTTAAAGCGAGCAACACATTCTGAGCTGACAAGAAAATGAGCCAAGAATTAAGTTTTCCCACTTTGGAAAAGAAAGCTAAAGATTCAGAACAATTCTTTGCATGATAATCACCTGACCAATGAAAATGGATCATATCATTGCTGAATAAATTATTGCTACATATCAATTTTAAGTTCTACAATGGCAGGATAGAAGCCCTACTTTTTATGATCTATCTGGACAAGCTAAATGCAAGTAATGTTGTAACTATTTGACTCTTACAGTGAGAAGAATGAAACACTACTGGCTGGGGTTCAACAGACAATCTATCCCATTTAATCAATTCCATCAATGTAGAATTGGTCCATCCATGTCTTTTGACTTGACCAGTGAGCCATCCATGAATCTTTCGAGAATCAAAAGACAAGCTGTATATCCCACATGAAAGCTCTTCCCAAAAGTTGACATCTGCTCCATTTTCAACTTCGATGTCTGTGTCAAATTAACTGCATTCTATTATTTAATTTTGAAACATTTCAGTTCACAACAAGAAACGTTCTACCAAGTATTATATACCAGAGTTCTGCTACAGAGAAGAACCTGGCGATACAGATGATAGCAAAAGGCGGTTGTCACTCTCGGATGGCCAATGAACAAGAAGACTCCGCCTACCAAATGCATCTCGACCAAACCACAATGTCCTTGATTTATACTGCAAACTCTCAAAAACATCACCATACAAACACCAAACCAAATCAACCTAACAGATTCTTAGTCCTATCAACCACAATCACCTGCCAATAAATTAAAGCCCAAGGCCCTTTAATTGAAGAAAGAACATGGGGAATCGAATCCCGGCCCTGTTCATTACTAGAGCACGCAGTTTCATGTTCACTGGAACTGCAAGAGCAACACTTCCCTAGCATATGCAAAAGAACTTCACCATCATTACCATCCCTATCAACATGAACTCCTCCAAAGATTTCACCTTTTAGTTATAAAACAAATGAATTATCAGTACCAACATAGGAGACTCAGTTACTCACTGCAAAACTTGAAGAGTAGACACGGAAACATATACCGTTGTAAATAAGGATGTTCCCGGAGGAATCTTCAAATGGTTGAACCACAGCATCGAGTCCCCTCAACTGCAATGTGGCTCCAAAGAAACGCAATTCAGCACAACAATTTTCTAAATAATCAATCGGAGTCGAAATCCTAGATTCGAGAGTGAGCGTTTTGGCGCCCAAACTGTCGGGACCTCGTCTCAGAAGAGCTGCTTTGAGATCATCGACGGAGACCACGGCCCGACTGTAGAGGTCGGTTCTATTTGTAAAGTTAATTATCTCCGCACCGGAAGTTGGAATCGATGAATCAGTAGGTAGGCCGATTCGAACTCCAGAGACGATCAGAGCGATTCCGCACATTTTATGCCCACCTTTCCTCTCTTCTTCTCATCTGCTTTTCAATGGATTTCTAAAACCCTAAACCCCAAACCTTCAAATTGTTATTTCAAGTTCTACTATAAGAATTCGAGTCAAGGGGCGGGAGCTTCCATAGCATAGTGGTAGTGCGTTCGCTTCGTAAGCGAAAGGTCGCGAGTTCGATCCTCGCTGGGA
>JANSVB020000004.1:304474-314961 GCA_025504935.2 Erythroxylum haughtii
TATAGGCTAAGGAAATTGAAACCCTAGCTTGTTTTCTCTTCTTTCTCTCATTCTCTTCTTCTCTTTGTATTTCTCTCGCTTTTTCATGACATTATCTCTTTCCCTTTTCTCTTTTCATTTCGTTATTCTCTTCTGCTTTTATAAGTAAGACAACACTTCTTCTTCCAATTATGCCCTTAATGATTGAGAATTGTCCTATTTTCCCTTCCATTTATGCCTTATGTCTTTTACACATAAGTGTCTTGCCAAAAGCACCCTTACACATTCTAACATAACATTTTCTTCTAGAAGACTCTTATCTATTGTCTTACGTTTCCAATGACACCAAAAGCATTTAATTTGGTTCAGCGATTCAAAAGATATATTTCAAACATTTTTGGACTGCTCTTGTCCAAAACAATATACTATGCACAACTTCCATATGAAATTTAAACATTTTAAAGACTGAATTAGCTTCCAATTTCTTCATACCATTTGTAGCTCCATCTCTAGTTTACCACATAACACAAATCATCTCATTTGGATCAGTAGAGATCCAAAAAGCATGAAAATACCGAAGTATGTTCAGTTGAATAACATCAGTTCATATTACTTAAGAGCACACTCACTGTACCCATCCTATCTTTTCCACTCAATCTTTCTTACTTCATTTCAGATAGCTTCTATTTTTTTGGATATGTAGAGGAAAGTATTACGAATCCAATGGTTCAAGAATCAAGTCATTTGGAGGTCTAGGGAATAAGTTATGGTCAAAAGAAACAACCATGTTTATGACCTCAATCATACTGAACCTGTTTCGGGGAAACAGCCACAACTTTCTGTATAAATTTCTGATTTAGGTGTTCGTTAGATATTTAGAAATAAGACTTCAAGCGCTACAACTCTCCTGAAGACCTTAGAGACAAATTCGATCATATAAAGGTTCAAATTTGGATCGGAAGATGTTCTAGCCAAAATGTGACGATGCTGACGTCATGAGACGAATTGCTGATGTCATTCTGAGACGAAGCAAAATGAGACGGTCAAACTGAGAAGCAAAAAGTCAAAATAAGACCATAATGATGTCATGAGACAAATTTTTGACGTTATACTGAGACGGAAGCAAAATGAGACGGTCAAACTGAGACGCAAAAAGTCAAACTAAGACGATAAACAGTAACTTCGTCTTATTTTTTCTCCAAAACGTCTCCACTTATAAAGATCATATCATAACTTTTGACTTAGATGTCCAAATTTTTCATATAATATACCTTTGGAAAGATAAAAGAAAGATTTATAACTTTCTAGAAGGAATATTTACTCAAATATATTTATATAAATCCCAAAATTGCCTCTAAAGTCCGAAGACTAATCTTTCATTCATACACCAACACTGCACCCAATTCTTTACTTCATGAAAAATTTTGAGACTCTTAGACACAGAAATGAAATTCTATATCTTCATAAAAAATGTAGCCATGTGTCTCTAGTTTAATCCAAATTAAGAATCATCTAGTTTGGATGACTAGAGAAAATGTTGTGGTAAAAGACTGAAGCATACTCAGTCAACATTGTCCAGATCACTACCAAATCTTGTTTCTAAATCTTTCCTTATCACAACTCATACCAAGATCACTCTTTCTACTCCTTCTACTCCTCATTTTCAATAAAATCACATTTAATACCATTTATACCCAGAAGTTGTCAATGAATGCATGTACCACTTTTTATGTGAAAACATTCTGTATTTATGTGCATATATGCTAACATGATGCATGAGCAAGAAAATGCATTATCTTAACTTCTCTTTGAGCTCATAGACACTAAAAGTTCGAATCCTAACCCTTAATATAGGGACGGGATGTTACACATTTGATTTCTTCGGCCATATAAGTTGGCAGAATCATCTTGACATTTAAATTATTTTTCTAGTAGTATCTCATATAGTGTTTAAGAATTAAATAGAGCTTGTCTGTCCTTTTACTTAACTATGTTTTAGATGATGGAGGGGATGCTAATCTATAGAATAACTCAAAGCCAGTTATGCTTTTGAGTTTTGTAGACAATGCATGTATTATATAAGACTTGCACACTGCCTAACCCAATTTTGCAATAGTTGAATAATGCATGTGGGTTGAGGAGACAAGAAACATCTGGATTGAGGAGAGGGAGAGGGAGAGGGAGGTAGTTAGGGTTACGGCTGTTGAGGAGGCAGTGGTGGCGGGGGAAGGGGAGAGTGACGTGAGAAATGGAGGGAATCGGAAGCAGAATTAGGAGGTAAATGTGAAGTAAAGAGGGGAGAGGAGTAGGAGGTCATCTAGGCCGAATCCTAGACACAGTAATCCTCTAAAGCATGTTCACGATGAGCAGGTTGTCGTCAGCTGGCCCTCCTAGCTCTCCACCGTGGCCGGTGAGGCTATTAATGGGGTGTCTTTTTTGTTTGAGGGTTTCGAAAATGTGTGAGAAAATAGCAGAGAATTTCTATAACAAGACAAGAACTTACAGTTCTCTATTGGAGGCAAAGCATTCGAGTTCCACAGTGGTCAAAGGTATATGTGCTCATTTCCTTTTAATCCTCACCTTTCTGTTGCTCTCTGCTATGTTTCTATTTTCGTGGCTTTGAATAAGTAAGCAGTGTTGGAGTTCTCAAGAGCTTTCCTAAACCTCTAGATTTGTTAGACGTTGCTCAAGGCTTTTTTGGCTATGGTAAATGTCATTGTCTCTGTTTCTGTTTTTGATCATAGATATTCTATTTTCTGTGTGAAGGAAGGAAGGAGGTTCGTTTCGAATAACCTTTTGATTGTGTTTTCGCATAAAAGAGGTTCCTTTTTGATAACCCATCTTTTCCTTTATTGCATACACATTCCAAGAAGCTTGCTTTACTTATGTTGATGTTGGTTTTGATTTAGATCTGTTTTAGTTGTTTGGAGATTGATGTGTTGGAGCTTGAGGTAAGGGATACTGGGTTTTGTCGCTATTTAACTGGAGGGTTCAGTTTGTTTTTTCCTTTTTGGTTGTAGAGTGCTTTTTCCTTTGATCTTTCGTTGTTAAAATTATTTTCATATTGAAATTGCTTAGAATCGTACTGGGGTTTCAGTTGAAAGTGCGTCAGCTTCAGTTGCTTGGAAACTAAGGGTTTTTTCTATGGTGGGCTTTGATCCCATGCTCGGATTCATCAACTTCTTGTTTTTGAGTAAAAGAACTTCAGGATTCATCTATTGCTTAGTTTGAAAACATAATTTTTTCGAATATCAGCTTACGAAATAGGTATGGAATCTGAGTTTGGGAATGGGTTTCTTGTTGGTATTTCCAGCTCAGCTATATTAAATTGATAAAGGCTGTCCTCGATGCGATACCATAATTTTAGTAGGGTATATGGTCATGTCTAGGGTGTATCGGTGTTATTGTGTTTGCTCTCTGCTCAGACTGATCTTTTCTATTATTTGATATGTTTTTGATGTTTAGTTCACTTGATGTATGCAATCATTTAGCTTTCAAACATTTCGGTAAACATTGATATTCTTGTGGTTTTCATTTAGAACAAAAGGTGATGGAGGAAATGAAGCCTGCTCCAGAAGAAGTTAGTAATGCCTTTGTAAATCAGTATTACAATCTTCTCTCACATTCCCCAGAACAAGTTCATAAATTTTACCAGGACACGAGTGTGATTAGCAGGCCTGGTTCTGATGGTTTGGCCTCCTCTGCAACAACCTTGGATGTGAGTTCTTCGTCTTTTTTATTTATCTATACCTTTTCCTTGTTCTGTTACACACACGACTTTATTGATAACCACAAGCATTCAATATCTTGTGTAGCCAAAAGGAAAAATATTTGTGGGGTTTTTCTTTACCACTGGGAATTTAACTGATGATATTACCTTAACTGTCTTTAACTTAAGAATTTAATTACTTATACCTTAAGAAAATAGAATGCTTGCTACTGACAGGTATACATTTTATTGGGAATATTATAGTTAGTGCATATTTTGTTAAATGATTGTGACTTATCTATTCAAGGGATCATGTAGTTTTATGGAAATTTGTGCTTCCTGCCTCATGTGGAGCTGCTGTTCAAATTGTTCTTTTGGGATTAGTCCTGCACTTACCATCTGCTCATGAGTGAGTTGATATTCCTTGTAATTGGAGCAGGGAATTGATAAACTGATCCTCTCTCTTGATTACAAAGACTGTGGGGTTGAGATACTGACTATAGATGCTCAAGACTCTCTTGGGAACGGGGTGATTGTTTTGGTGACCGGTTACCTTACTGGAAAAGAAAATATTGGAAGGAAGTTTACACAAATATTCTTTTTAGCTCCACAAGGAAATGGAAGTTTCTATGTCTTGAATGATGTCTTTAGATATGTGGATGCGGAAGACATACCAGTTCCAAAATCTGATGAGACTGATGATGATACAACTCTCACTGCTCCTGCTACATTGGATCCTGGTAAGTTTGGTGCAGGTTTCTTACTGACTCTTAATATTAATTGTATTGGAGAATAAATGTTGTTGGCCTTATGGCTGCAGAGTCAAATGTCATCCCAAATCATTCTGTGGTGGATCATGCAACAAATTCATTGGAGGAGGGTACTGAGCATCTAGAAGAATCTATTTCTCCACTAGAGAATGGAAAGATTTCTGATGAGAAGGAGTCTGTTGAAAATTCTGTTGGTGAAAATTTGGATGCCAGCAACCTGGTTCCAGTTGGAGTGGATGAAAATGATGGCGACAACCATGCTTCTACTGAAGCTGCTGCTTCTGATGTACTGGAGGATGCTCCTAAGAAGTCCTATGCATCAGTGGTGAGCCATATTCATATGCTTTAAAAATTAATTTAATTCCTTACTGCATGTTTAATTTCTAACTTTGCTCTATATGCAGGCAAATGCCTTGAATTTCACGAAACAGCCATTCCAACAGAGAGTGTTGCCTGCCAAACCTGTACAAAGGGCTCCTGAACCTGTACCACGTGCTTTATCTCCTGGTCCTGTGAGCAGCAATCCTGTGGAAAAGAACAACAATCATATAGGTTTTTGTTTTTGTTACTTATACTTGTGCTTGCAGGGAGGTTTGGCAAATCTTTATTTGTACTTTATATGTTTAAACTAACAGTTTCTCTTTTGATGTATTTTAGTCAAAGGTTACTCAGTATTTGTTGCAAATTTACCCATGGATGCGACTGAACAGCAGCTCAGAGAGGTTCTGGAGAAATTTGGACCAATCAAAAGTGATGGTATTCAAGTTCGAAGCTATAAGGTTTGCCCACAGACCAAGTGTTTTGCATTTTCTTGGTAAATTTATTGCCTTTGGCATGATAGTTATTATGTGGGCATGTTTTTGCAGCAAGATAAAAATTGTTTTGGTTTTGTGGAGTTTGAATCAGCTGATTCTATGCAGAGTGCTGTGAAGGTATTGTCGTTATTTGGCGTTATTTTATTTCATTTTATGTATCAATATTACTTTAGCTTAGGTCTTACTTATTAGTGAGTTATATTCTTGTAGTTATTGAAAATCTTTTTCAACTGTTACTTTGGTTGAGTTACGAAACAAATGCACGGTGTATAATGTAATTAAGTCCATCTCCCTTTCTTGTTGTTAAATTTGTTTGTGATCTGTGTCAAATATTTTACAGTTTTCACTTCGTAAGTATGATTGTGCTTAGGATCTTGGTTACAAGTTTTACAATGATCTGTTGTTATATAGCCATTCATGGAGTCAAAATTTGTTCTTCCTGTTCATCAATTCTTGGTACACTAGTACTTCATGTTTATGAGTGCACTTGAAATACTTTTGGAAGTACCCAATTGGGTAAGTTCTTATATTTCTCTGACATGGCAAGCTGTACCCTCAGGCTGCCTCAATCATGATTGGCAATAGGAGAGCACACATAGAAGAGAAAAAAGGCAAGTTTGAAAATTCATCATTCTTCCTATAGATCTTTTTAATTCTTCTTTAAATGCTAACTCGGCTTACTCAAATTATCTACCTCGATATATTATGATTTTGAGCCGGAGAATGTAGCTCGGTGTAAACCTGAACATAATTTATATGTTCTTTGCAGCAAATAATGATGGTGGGAAGTATCCTGTACGAAGAGGTAGTTTTCGAAATAGTGGAGGCCGTGGCTATGGAAGGAAGGATCCTGAGAATCAGGGAGGAATCCTACGACCGGGCCGGGGCCCTAGTGGACGCAACGGAGAAACTAACCATAAGGTTCACCAGAATGGCGGAAGAGCACCTCACCAAGCTGTACCACAAGGTCAAGGTGTGAAAAACTAGACTGCAACTATCTCTACTGGATTTTTGTTTTACTACGTTATGCCCCTCCATATCTACTTCCATGGTAGAGAATAGAACTGATTTAGGCAACGATATTAAGGCGATTTATTTATCAAAATTTTTTGTCCAAGCACAATTGATAAACGAGTTATTCTTTGGTGATTTGCACTCTGGTTTTCGAGAAATGAACGAGAAGAAGATCGATCCATCCATCGATGTTTCAATGGAATTTGTTTCTGCGTTATCATTCTCAGAGACTGAGTTTTAACGTGAAAATCATCTCATCTATTGGCAAAGATTAAAGGGTCTGAAGCAGAAAGAGATAACTACAAAATATCCATGTATGTCGGGGTATCAATAAGTAGATTCGGGATGGTTGAGAAGATAATTTTTTCAGAGAGCTCAAATGTATGTGTTAAGCAAAGTGGTGCCTGAAACATAACCTGTTCTCAGGCATATATTTAGCGTCAGCCATCACCTATATGGTGAGCAAATGAAGTTGATATATGCTCTTGGACTTCATTAGTGCAAGAACCTCAAGCTGCTTAAATAATTAAGGATGATGATAGATCGAATCAGGTTAAATTATAGCTTGGTCTGACTTTAGTTTTTGTGGTCTTAGTCTATTTTGAAGACTGGTTGATTTGTAAGAAAGTTGATATATTCTGTTGGGACTTCATTAGATGCAAGAACCTCGAGCTACCGAAATAATTAAGGATGACAATAAATCGAGATCGATTTAACTTTAAATTTTGGGGTCTTAGGACTTGGGCTTGAGTTTGGTCTAAAATAATGTGTTAAAAACTGAACTAAAAGTTAATCCGGTAATTGATATGACTATGGTTTAAGACTTTAACAGTTTGACCGATATTAAATTATATAAAGTCGGTTAAAGGTTGAAAAATTGAAAATTTTAAAAAGTATTATTTTTATTCATAAAAAAATTTAAAGTTAATCGGCTGAAAAAATTGAAAATTTTAAAAAGTATTATTTTTATTTATAAAATTTTTTAATTGTAATTATTTAAATTATTAAATAAAATTAATTGGATTATATTAATTTTATAAAAATTAGTTGATTAGTTAATAAATTAATCAATTTTTAACAGTCAAAATTATTAAATTAAATTAAATTGAAAATTTTAAATTTGATTTAAAAAATTAATTAATTAAAAGTTTTTACTATTAAATTAATTTTATTTAAAAATATTATTATTTTAAGTTTTTAAATGAAAAAATATTTTTATTTTGGGTTTAAAATTAAAATTATTAAAATAATAATAATAATAATAATAATAATTTTTACTTCACTTAAATATTTCAATTTTAAATTATATTTAACAAATCGGATCTAGATTTAATCTAAATTTTAAAATTTTTTAAAAATATATGTAATCTAATTAATTCGATTTAAATTCTATTAATTTTTAGTCCATTCGAGCGGAAACTAGTGATGGAATGTAATGATTACTTTTGAGCAAAGCGTGCCATCGATGAGAAATAGTAAATAAACTCATCCTACTCCGTTTGACTAAACGGCCTGTCCCTCGCCAGCTAAGAACAAAACACTTTTTAAGAAAAGATGTCGGAATATCTCGCAAAATTTAACGTCAACATCATCGACGTGTCCGGACAACATCATCTTCTCTCTTTTTAACATAAACAAAAATTTGAGGGCGCAGGTGAGTTGGTAAGGGACTCTCCTAATTTAAGTGAGATCGTGAGTTTGAAACCTCCTCATACATACAGCCGTTTAAAATTTGGAATTAGAGCTTTGTCTTCTGCTCGAGACCTATCCAGCTCGAATAGAAATTAGTCTGAGTATAAATAACTTAAAAGTATCTTCCTATAATTGATAACCTCCTAAAACAGATCGTGAGTAGAAAAAAAAACATAAACAAAAGCAATAACGACCTTTCTCAAATCAACACAGCACAACACAACAAAGCATCAAATCCTTCGTACGCAGCACTCTCTTGCAACTCTATTTTTTGTGATCTGCTCAGTTAATCAATTCTAAAGATATTAAAAAGTTTTTTATTTATTTAATTAAGAGCTGATTAGGTTGTTTGATTCAACTTAATCAACTAATGGAGTTAATCGATTTGTTTATAACAATCTTACCTTTTGTCATAATGAACACATTTATGCACAATAATGAGATTTTACACTTAGGAATGATTTCGTATCTTTTTATTATATTATTCTTGTGTTTTACGTTATTTGTACAAAGTTTTTTTTTCTAATTCCTGTTTGGGACTTGGGAGGAGATATTAATGAACTTCTATTTGATTTAATTTTTAGTTTGTATTTTTAAAATATAAATAAAAAAATTAATATTAATAGAAATGTAATTATATTTTATTATTGATAATAGTTATAAAATAAATAAATATAAAAGTAAATTATTTTATAAATATCAATTAATTTTTATTATTGACAATTGTTTTAATTTAATAAAATTAAAAATATTTTTTTGTAAATAAAATAATTAAATAAATTTATGTAAATCTCTTATATAATATTTATTTATAAATTATTAATTATATTTTATTAACATAAATAATTAAATTACTTAATTAATATTATTGATTTTTAATCATTATAGTAAATATAAGTTTTTTTTAGAAGTTAAATAAAAAATTCATTATTGACTTTGAAGGGCATCATAAAGGATATTATAAAATGCGTTTAAAGTTTTGTCCTTTTAAGTCATTTTACACATAAACAGTTAATAGTAAACAACTAATTTTATCAAGCATCTCTAATAAACAGCTAATACAATCCGCTAGTCAAATCAGCTGATATAATCAGCTAGCTAATAACTAATGTAATCAGTTGATTGTCAAATAGGACCTAAATTTTATTTATACAAAGTTGAAATACCTTAATAAAAATAGGGTACTTCAACTTTTTATTTTTAAATGACATCATTTTATATATAAACAGATATAAAACGACGTGTACTTCAACTTTTTATTTTTAAATAATGTCGTTTTATATATAAACAAATATAAAACGCATCGTTTTGATCATTAAAATATAATAATTGACACAAAGAATTTAAACCTAATTATGAAGAAGTCTAATAATACACAATTTTATTATTAATATAAAAGTTGTTTCAAACGACGACAACATTAATTAATAGTCCCGTTAAAACAAAATCTCTGATATTATCTTTTTTTAAGAAAATTAAAATTACTTTATTTTCTATTTTAATTTAATAAACAAAATTTAGGTAAATAGATAATTAATAGAAATTGGATTTAACAGATTTTGGAAGAATAATTATTAAATGATTAAATACTAAAAAGTTAAATATTTTTAACAATGTATGTTTATTTATTTTTGTCTCTTAATGGATTTTAAACTGTCTGGCTCAATGAAGTAACAAAGGGCAAAAGCAAAAGTACTATTTAAGATAATATATATTTAATTTTTTTATAATTTTCAATTTTTTGGAAAAGAAGTTCTTTTATACTTCCTATAAAAATAATAGAAAAACACACGACATTAATATTATTTGTGGAGTAATTGAGTATTACTGGTTTAATAATTTAATTACATTATTAAATTTAAATCGTATTTAATTAGTTTGAGTCAGATTTAAGAATTGAATTGAATTATTACATATTAATCAATGCATAATGTTAATGTCACATATGTTTTATTAATATTTTGAAAAAAATTAAGAGAAACATTTTTAAAAACTAAAAAAATAAAAAAAATTCAAAAGTTATTGTGTCTTCTAATCTTTTTTTTTTTAATTTTAATTTCATTTCAATCGTCACCATAATAGAAACTTAGGCAAGTATATATTAAGTAGAAGATGACTCAGTTAGATTTTACTTATTTGAAGATATCCATTCTCAGTAGAATTTCAAAATTTTATCGATTTATCTTTAAATTTTTTATAAATATTCGATTAAGTCTTGAACATATTGGTATTAAAAATAACAATTTATAAATATTTAGTAATAAGAAAATGGTATATTTCTACACAACAAACTTAACAAAGCCATAAAAAAATTCTTATAATAAACTAACGTGTTGGGATCCGATCCGGAAACCGGAATCCCAACTGAAAAACGAAAAACAGAAGCGAAACGAAGGGAGAAATCGAAAGGAAGGAACACAAGGCCGAAGCAAAATCATTAACGAATCGAAAACGAGCTTGGAAGCAAAGCATACAACCAAAGTCAAATCGAATCGAAACCAATTTCCG
>JANSVB020000004.1:315061-340898 GCA_025504935.2 Erythroxylum haughtii
AGCATCAGAACTTCTAAAAATCATAACTTTCTACTCCCTTGTCCAATATTTTCATGCTTTATATCAATGGAAAGATACAAACAAGCTCTACAATGTTCATGAAGGACTCCAAAGCAAATTCAACCTCTAGCTAAGTCAATTGTTCAGTCAAAGTTTCTGCCCTGTAGTAATTACCTAAGCAATATCCAAACTTCAAATTATCATAACTTTCAATCCCGATATCGAAAAATAGCATACTTTATGACTACGAAAAGCTCTCAACATAAGCTATAATTTTCATTCAGATCATTTTCTCAAAATCTGCCTAAATCAAAAGTCAACTCTTTACTCCAAAAGTCAAACTTTCTAATTTCTTCAAAATTGTACACTTTCACTTTCTATTTCTTGATTTCAACTTCCATTTCAATCATCTCATCTACTAAAACTTTCATAACCAAAACTAATCTTCAGAGTCATCAAAACCAATCACTTCATTTCTCATCAATTTTCTTTAAATACAATAACATCTATAACACAATACCTATACAAACATACTCATTTAATTCCATTTAATATTTCTAAATTCTACCGAAAGTTTGGGATCCAACATAACGTATATTATAAGAGTCAAAAATTTCAAGTCACAAATTCGAAAGATTCATAATCCAAATGTTTTCAAAACCGAATCAAAAGTTAGATTGGTAAAACAAAAAATTTAAAATTTGAAAGGTTTAATTGGCATTAGACCGTCATAAAACTTGTTAAAGATTGAATAAAATTAATAAATTTAAAAATTGATTAAAAAAAGACTATTATTACATATTGAAAATTTTTAAGTTTAATTAAAAAATATGTTAAATACAAATTAATCGACTTATTTTGGCTTAAAAAAATTAATTAGGAAACAAAAAATGTCTGATTAATTAATAAATTAATATGCTTTTACAATAAAAATAATAAATTAAATCAAATAAAAAGTTAAAAACTGAACCGAAAAGTTAATTGATTCAGAGTTTTCAATATTAAATATATCGAACCGGTTCGATGTTTTAAATATTATATAATTCAACTTGTCTAAATTAACCAAAATATTTATTTATTTATTTAGTTCATTAATGACGTATAATTTTATTGACCAAAAAAAATGACGTATAATTCTAAAAATATCAATTTTTATAAAAAGAATTGAAAGGTTAGGTACTTTTTTGCCCCTACCCAAAAGTTACTGAAGTAAAAAAGAAAAATGATTGCAAAAACGGCGCCGCTTATAAGGATGTGATGCCACTTGACATGGAAGTGCTACTAATGTTAATCAGTAGTGTGACTTTCACATCCATTGCTTGCTTTTGTACGACACTCAAATACTTTAAATCTTATCTAAGGAGCAAAAGATATTGACATTCCATTTTCTTAAAAATCCATTTAAGCTAAAGTCTTCACCATTAAATAATGATGACATTTTTATATGTAACTTTGATTTGAATTTCATGAATTAGGTTTAAATTAAAAACACTTAAAATTCAATCTAAAAAATTTGATCAGATTAAACTTAAATTTAAAAGTAAAAATATTATTTATACTAAAAATTATTATTTCAAATTAATATCGAACTGAATAATAGAAATTGTGCAAATTAGACCAAAGTTTAACCTAACCCAATGTAGCACATTAGGGCTTCAGTCAAAAAAATTTAGATTCTAAGCTCAAGTTCAACTAAAAGTTTGATTAATAGTTTGCAAATTTTCAAATTTTGATTAAACAGCTCAAATTTAAACTTAACTCGAAGCAAGAAATTAAAAAGGAAAACTAAAAAATTCACCTAAAAATTGATTAGCACAAGTTAAGTCTGTTAATTTCGGAGCAAGTTAGGTTATTCAAGTTTTACCAAACATACTCATCCCTAATAATCAAAACAATAGGATTCTTGACAAATAGGAGTAACCTAATTGGTTTTAACTCTTCACTTAAGGCTCTCATTTATAGGAGATCTTAAGTTTGAGTCACCAAAAAGAAAAGAAGGGGCGAATTTCCTTTTTGATAATCCTCTAGCACCTGGACATACTCCTTTATCAAATCAATTATAGACGTCTTGCTTTCAACAGTGGTGTGAGAGTTGAAGCTACTAAAGACCCGAGGTTGCTGGAAACCTGATGCTGAGTAGAGTTAGTGATCAATTAGTAGTTGACCAATCCGTACGTGACAACTCATTATGTACAAAAGTGTACAAGCTACGTAGGAACCTGAGAGATTTTAGAATTATAGGTTTATCTCTTATAAGACTTTTAGAGTGGGATCTTACGAGATTAGGATTAGTTCTGCAAAAGTTAGAATACCTAATATATATATATATATAAAACATTAGGATTCTCTTTTTATGAATAAAAACCCAACGCGTGGCTAATTTCGAGAGGCCTAAAACCAGTGACACTTGGCAGCTTCTGCTTGCTTACTGGGTTATCGACACGCGTCCGTACGTAAACCCAACTTTGTTTGGGACAAAGACAAGCACTTCCCGAAAGGACAAAACACTTGGAAACTGGAAATAAATTAAATTAAAAAATACAAATAATTAAAAAAAGGTTCGTGTCAGTCACACCCACGTGTCCATCAAATGCTTTATTGATTGCCACTTGGCACTCTGACAGGTATCTTTTCTTCTTTGAGAAGGGTAGTTTGGTCATTCAAGATATTATTGACGTTATCATTTCTTTAGTCTTTATTCACCAACTCAGCACGCTCTCTGTCCCTGTCCGTCTGGTATCTAAGTCAGTGCGACTCTGTTTCCCTTTCAACTCTGGTCCTAACAAATCAGTAGCTTACAGTCTTCTCTCTTGTTTAATCTTTTCTTTTCTTTATCTTTTTTCGGATTATTTTACTGGTCGTTTTTTTCTAATGAGTTGCGAGTAAAGAACAAGCGAAGCAGAAGGGAATTGGTTTTGTTTTTGTTTAAACTTTGTTTAAGCAGCTGGGGTGGTGTTACAATCGGTGTTTAACTAAGGAGTCTTTGATAAGGACAAGAAAGTTGAAAGCTTTTTCCTTTTTGCTCATGGGTTTGGCTCAATCTGATCAACTGGTGGTTCTTCTCAGTGTTCTGTTTCAAGGGCATGATGTTGATATCTAATGATTCTAATCCATTAAAGCACTTGGCTTCTTGCTCTGTTTTCTCTTTTTTGTTTTTCTCTGTTTTTCTTTGTTTTATGTGAACTGCACGCATGGGTGACGGAAACGAGAACGAAAACAGAGGAAGTAGTAGTAACAGCAGCAGAGCAATGGAGCGGCTTTCCTTGGAAATTAGCAGGTACCCCAGAGATCTATTGCAGAGATTTATGCCAAGCGATAAACAGAAACACAGTACACTGGTGGCCGAGGAAGAAGATAAAAACGAGATTGAGCTAAACCTGGGGCTGTCATTAGGAGGAAGATTCGGTGTGGATAAGGCAACAAAGAGAGGATTGACGCGATCATCTTCTATAGCTGGCTCCATACCTCTAATCAGAGAGCATGATGTATTCAGCACACCACCTGTGTCATATCCTCCCCTGATGAGAACATCTTCTTTGCCTGCAGAGACAGAAGAGGAATGGCGGAAGAGGAAGGAAATGCAGAGTTTGAGAAGGATGGAGGCTAAGAGGAGGAGAAGCGAGAAGCAAAAGAACGTGAGTTCTGGCTTGAGAGGTGAAGTGAATTTGGAGGATGAGAGGAAGGAATTGAATTTGAATAGAGGCAATTGGATGCAAACATGGGCAAGGGATGGTGTTATTAGGACTATGAATGCCAACAGGAGTAATAGTTTGCATGGATTGTTGGTGCAGAAACAGAGTTCACAAGGTTCTCAGGAGTCTCATAAAGGGGATTCCTCGAGCTTTTCGGAGATGGAGAATGTCCAAAGTACTCTTTTTATCATCCTCTCTGCGTCTATTTTGGTTGCCAGTTCACTGTTTGTGTTTTTGCCTTTTTGGAGTTTCTGGATTTCTATGCTATAAATGATCATTTTGGTTCAGGATAGAATTCAATTTTTGGAGTTGTCAGCTACACTGTCATTAACTATTTGGAACAGTAGTTTGTTTCAACTATGGAGAAAGGAACTAACTTGGGATTGTTCTCTGGTCTTTGAGGAATGGAACTTTACTGGTTGAAGTAGTAGTGTTAGGCTCTTTGCATGAGATTCATTTAGTCTCTCAAAAACATTGAAGAAAGTGAATGAATTCTAATTCTAATGAAGTAAGAAATTTGTTTTTGTTTAAATTTATTGGTCTTAGGAGTTAATGAGGTGAAATGATGATAAAGAATCCTTTGATGTCACATGTTTCCCATTTAAAGCTTAGAAATTTCTTGAAATTTTATCAGTTTCAAGAAAGAGAAGTTTCATATAGAGTTAATGCATTGTTCTTTTTGGATTATCCTCTTGTATGTGCTAGAGCATTAGTTAGCAGTTAAGTATTTTGTCTTCAACTTCGCTCGATATTTGTGTATCGCATGTGACATTCTAGAGCCTCTCAACTAGACCCTGCATATCAGCGAGATTCATACTGAGACGGCGTCGTATATGACATTCTAGAAAAACTGTAATAGTATTGTTGCATCTATAGTTCTTTAGGATTTGAAGAACATTGAAGATTTGCATTGTTTGAGAGCTGAGGGTTGATTCTTAAATAGATTTTCATCAATACTGAGACATATTTGTTGTGTAAACCGCAGCAAGAAAAGACACTTTTTCAGCATGTTCAGAAGATTGAAACTTCTGTTTCGTAGATTAGTGTTATCCATTACTTAGGCCCATCAGATGGGCAATGTTTGAGGTCTAAACAAATGCTTCCTGTAGTATCTGCAATAAATAAAAGAAGTAAAGCATTCCTTCTTCAGGTTGTTGAAGATTTTTCACGTTCTTCCTTCCCAATAGGCAAAGTATCTGTAGGAAATACACGTTTCCACTAATCTATCCTGACATATAGGTACTTTGAAGCATTTTCAGTTGGTCTATAATTTAGGTTTCTATATGGCTGTGAACAATGTTATTGCAGTATACATCGAGTCTCTGTGTGGTTGTGAACAATGCCATTGCGGTATACAATTTTTAGTTGCATTTGTGTACGGGAAGTACGATTGAGCAGGGAAACTTAGGAATAAAATTTTCTTCTCTGATAATCTGTGGCTTGTATCCAGGATCAAGCAGTGTTGGTGAAGCAAAAAGCGCTAGCAGTAATCAATCAGCTCAAGAACAAAGTCACCATGAAGGTGTAGATTTTTCAGCACCAAAAACAAATGAAAATTTACATAGAACCTCAAGATCAGAGTTTGAGAAACCATCCAAGAAGTTTGATCCCTCGGAAAAAAAAGTGAGGGAAGCTGGGACGAAAGCAATGGAAGACATGCCTTGTGTGTTTGCAAAAGGAGATGGTCCAAATGCGAGGACAGTAGAAGGAATCCTGTACAAGTATGGTAAGGGAGAGGAAGTGAGAATAATGTGCATATGCCATGGCAACTTTCTCTCCCCTGCAGAGTTTGTTAAGCATGCAGGCGGAGGTGATGTCGATAATCCTCTTAGACATATAAAAGTTGCAGACCCTGCTGGTGCTTCATTTTCATAAAATCAAAAGCAAACTTGAGGATGTGAAAATAGGAAGAGCAAATTGCCAGAGAATTTCAGGAAGATGGGTCTTAACTTTATTCTTAAGTTCTTCAAGCGAACTTAATTATAATTGACTATTCTTTTGATGTTCTAGCTGAGTTTTAAATGGATCTTTCAGGCTGTAAACTAGTACTTCACTTTCATTTCGTTCCTATGTCCGAAGTTAGCAACTAAGCTTGTAAGCAGAAGAAAAACCAGCAGCAATAACTATTCTCCTGCAACCTTATACTATACATGTAAGGGAGATGTTGGTTTTTAGTGTGGAGTTCTGGCAACTAACACTGAAGTAAGAGAAGCTCTATCAGATCAAGATAAGTTTGGTATAGAATTAAGTATCTGGATATTACGAGTTCTGGAACTTGCTTACTAGTAAAAACCAAAGATTGTGTTGATATTCTGTATTAGTATCAGTCACTTGGGCTGTTGTATATGTTTAGGATCAAGAGGGGACTAAAATAAAGTTTGATAGACATCCATTTCCATCTCAATATAATGGTTAGTTCTATTCCCTCTTACAATGTACTTTTTCGATGTTCATATATTCATCTTTGTTCTGGTTTTCTTGTGAGACTTGGAGAAGATGTACAAAGTAACAGGAAAGTTTCAGGCTTTCAATTCATTTGCATTTTATTCATACGATCACAATAAATAAATGTTTGATCTTGGTTGCAACATGTACCATAGTTATTGATCAACAAAATTGCAATTATTCGAGAAACAATTGTGTGATACAACTACAAATATCAACTGACGGGGATCTGCAGATTTTAACTCCAAAGACAAATCATGTACAGGTTCTTTCTCAAACTTCATAAACACCTGAGTTTGGCTGGTGTGGTATTGATCCAAATGTGTGGTGTCAGTAGAGATTCTGCAGGAATCAGTTCTCAGCAACATCGGCAACGAGGTATAGAGCACCATGACCAGCAATGAAAGCGACGAAACCAATGATAATGAGCAGGTATCCTAATCACTCTGGACTCTGATTGCTGATTTCTATTCCTTGGTCTCTTTGAGAAACTGCATAAATCAGATGAGCTATTAAGTAGCAGTGATCAAAATTGCATTGCAATATGGATGGTTAGCAAATGTGCAAATTTTTACAAGTAGTTGCTGAGGTTGGGGAGAGAGGGAGAAAGAGAGCGAGGGACGTACATATTGAAAGGAGGGCAACATCTTTTACAGCCATAGTTCCAGTTGCAGCACCAAGACCAACTACAATTAGAACAGAAGTTGCAAGAAGGGCAACATCTTTTACAGCCACAGTTCCAGTTGCAGCACGAAGACCAACTACAATTAGAACAAAAGTTGCAAGGAGGGCAACAACAGCACCCAAGCTTGCAGCTTAAACACCCAAACCTGCAGGTTGGACACCCAAACTTGCAGCTTGGACACCCAAACTTACAGCTCGGACACCTAAAGTTGCAGCTTGGACACTTACAATCACAGCTAGGACTGTTGCAATCGCAGCTTGTCTTGCAATCGCAACTTGGACACCTAAGGTCGCAGCTTGGACAATTACAATCGCAGCTTGGACATCTAAACCTCCACTTTGGCCATGTACAACAGCACAATGATCGGCTACAACTAGAACAGTAGCATGACGGCCATGAACTCTTCTTTCTTCTGCAACACATAAGAGGTTGGAAATGTTATTTGATAAATTCATAGTGCATGATATAGGCATGATATCACAGTAGATATACACATTCTTTAAAACTACTTACATTGGAGCCGAAGAGAGAGTTCTGTTTCCTCTTTCATCAGAAGGGTTGGAAGTGCTAGTAGGTATCCAGGACACCTCTGGAGTTTGTTTTATTGGCTCGAGCTGCGGGTTTGTAATTGATTTTATGTCATCTTTGATGGTTACATTGATTAGTCCACCTTCTGTAATATCCTTAAGTTTGAGAGAATTAACTTTGCAGCCATCTTTGCCAGTTTCGCTCGTTCGTTCATCTGTCTTGTGCTTTTCCACTGTAGGATTTGCAGATTGATTTCGGATACTTGTTACTACAATCGGAGGTGGTGGGGTAATCATAATCACCTCGCTTGAACTTTGGAGTTCTGCATTCTTGGTTGTTTTACTCCCGCTCCTAGTAAGATCATTCTTCACAGAGGCGTGGTCTCTAGTGAAACTGTTCCCAAAACGAATGCTGAATAGTGAATCATTTGAAGCAAGACTCCATTCTGTTGGCGTTGGAGGTTTTTCAAAGATATTTGAAGGAATCCTATGTGGGTCGAACACTTGTGGTTGTTCCATGACCTGGATTGGAGGGGACTGAGTTGGCGAAAAGCCATGTATTACGGACTGATGAGCCATATCAGAAGCTGGAGATCTTGTAGTCAGACCTGAAGAGCCATTCCCAACATCTTTCGGTTTTGAGGAATTTCTACTAGAGGAATCATTTCCATCATTTTTGTCAGTGGTGAAAGGTGTAGAGTTGAAACCTTCAGTTTTATTCATTGGAACGAGATCTTCCAATGCGGCTGACAGAGATGAACGAGAACCTAAGTGAATGATTGGAATGTTTAGAGAATCAATACTACCACCATAGTCTGATAATGAATAATTTATACTATTGCTACTCCAATGATTTATATCCTGATGTATCTTTAACTGATCAGATTCATTGCTTGCTTCCCGGAAATGAAGCTTCGTATATGGCAGGAAGCGACTGAAGCTCTCATTTGAACCAATAACCTCTCGTGATGAATCTGAAAGGTTACTGCTTCCACTATCAACATCAAAGTCCATACCTGAGAAGATAGATCAAATTCAGGTTTCATGATCAAAACCAATGCATTTTAGGAAAAAATATGGAATTCCTATCAAGAACCCAGAAAAAGGGTTTTTGATTTGCTCTCTCAAACATTCATTCATGGCCCATAAAGTTATAACATTCTGTGGAACTATATAAAGCTCATATCATTCATGGCAAATGCCGCAACGTAAATTCCAGCACTGTGTTTCTACCTTTTATATGATTTCAGGCTTTCAGAATTTTCTTACAGGGATAATGATCGCAAAACTGGAACTTGTTTATGCCATTTCTAGTTATTCCTCATGTTTTGTTGTCGTCATTACACAACTAGCTTCAATTTTTATATCAGTTTCTTGTCAACGTTCCTTCTGATTCCCTCTTCCATTCCCGGAAAGGAAAATTGAGAAAAAAACAGGACGTACAGATCGCTCTCAAGAAAAATAAGAATCAAGCACTCACTTCTTCGTCATATTATGCTCCAATAATCTTAACAATCTGGCTCCTGAACTTATAGCAGCAGACATCAGAACACCTGTTCCTTGGTTAGTTCTTTCAACGTGCACATGCACCTGAGGGTAATAGGACGAAGATGATATGAAAATCACAGAAATGGATTAGAAAGAAGACTGAGGAAACAAGAAAAGAAACGGTTTGCATCAAACCCTTGACGTTAAAGAGCTTGTCAAAACAAGACAAGGGGGAAAAAATACAGGAAACCCATTTACCTGAAGTCAAATCCTGGAAATCGAAATCGATCCTTGCTTGATGATTTTCTTCTGCTATGAAAATCTTGTAGAGGCTGTTTCTGTTACAATCTGAATGTAAGATTTGAACTCAGACTCGTTGTTGTTCGGATAAATATGAGAAAGTATAAAGATTTAGCCTTTAGGGGTTATGCAAAGAAACTCTGGAATTGCTAAAATTTTGGATTGAATGGAGCTGGAAGCTGTTGAGCACTAACATACCTTTGGCGCCAGTTTTAACTACCTTATGACAAAGTTAATGTTTTAACGAACCTTTTTTTTTTCTTTTTTTCTTACAGCTCTCAAAAGACACCTTTTTTTTTCTAAAAAGATCTTTCCTTTATCGTTAGTTCGGTTATATATGTACTTACTTATCTCCAACATTTATAAGAAGTTACAAGAAATAATGATTAAAAAATTTAACCCGTTTAATCTGTTCGACTATAAAATATTTATATAGTTTAATTTTTAAATTTTTTTGGTTCGATTTACTTTAATAACTAACTCTTATTGTTATAAATTAGTCAATTTTAATAAATTAATAAAATTTTATAAACTAAAATAAATAAATAAATTTTTATTTAATAGTTTATTTTTTAAATAAACTTTAAATTTAGGTAAGTACAATCGCTTTCAATTATATTTTAATTTCATTAAATTTATTTAATCTTTAGCTGGTTTTATAATATCTAATGCTAATCGAACCTTTTAAACCTTAAACTATTTATCTTGCTAATTTAACTTCCAGTCTATTTTTTAAAAACATTGATAAGAAATAAAAATTGAAGCTAAATTTTCTTAAAAATATTTAGAATTACAAAATATATAACTACATAACAAATCCTAATCGTTTGATTATTTTTTATTATTCGAAAAATCTTCTTCTCATATTTCTAAGCTTTTGTTCTATCTATTAACTATTGAATATTGACTTTGATTAAAAAAAAAAAACTATTGAATATTGACTTATGTTAGCTAATAATAGTATGATAACCAATTGATTCAAAAGCTAACTTTTGTCATAATTTAGGTTTTTTTGTGATTAATCTAACTATTTTATAAGAAAGGCCGAGTAAGTAAGGATGTCAATTTTGGCTAGCGAGATATTGGCTCGAAATTGACCAGATTATGGGCCAAAATAGTTCACTCTGGTCTTGGCCCGTGGCTCGACCAGAACAACAAAAACGATGCCATCTTTATCTTTTAAAAAAAATTACAAAACTTGGCTAGGTTCTCTTGTGGCCCATCCAACCACGGGCCGGCTTGCTCCGTCCCATCAGGCCACATGCTGACATCGTTTTGTAAAAAAAAAAAAAAAGGATGTGTCGATTCGACTAAGCTTTTCTCTGTCCCGTCGAGCTGGGCTGGGTCAAAGTTGACATCCTTACGATTAAGCCTAATACTGCAAAATACATGGACTGCGTTAAATCGGATTTACTAAGTTAAATTGAGTTTAACTAAGGTTTAAATCTATAATTTTTAAAAATTTTAAGCAGATGTTCGACCTTACCTATAAAATGAAAGGGACCTCGCTTTCAAATTCAATTTTGATTAATGATAAAAAATTAAAATTTTGCTCAACCATTAAACCTTAATTTTTAAAAGCTTCTTACAATTATACAAAATATAAATTATTTATTAAAATAATCTATAATTATTTTGAAATTATAATGTAATCTCGTACAATAATATATGCAAAAATGTTGATCATAAAAATAAAATAAAATAAAATAAGACAGATAACTATAAAATTTAGAATTTAATAATATCTAAATAATACAACCTTATATAAATACTAATTAATCTAAAATAAATATTAGACTACAATTATAAGTTATAAAAATCTAATTTTTTCTTTTCTTGTATAATTCAAACTTGACTTCTAAATTTTTTAACTCGATTTTAAAGTGTAAATATTATTTATGAGTATATTTTTAAAACTCAAGCCATTTCTTAATTAATATTGGAGTATTATGTAAAATTTTAATTTACCCTTTTTAATATGGCAATATTACAATAATATTCAGTAAGAACCTCGCTAATACGTGAGATCTTGAGATGTCCAGTAATATGCAGTTTTACTCTTAACAGTAAGTTAATATTAAAAAATTATAATTTTTTCCTTGATTTGTATTAGAAAAATGATTTTTTAAGAATCATTTTATACATACTAATATTGAATTAAGTTCTTATAATATTTTGTTTTGTTTTAATCTTAGATTAAGAATCGATGAAATTTGGGACGAGCCCAGATAAATTAAAATTTGATTATCTTGATTAATACTAATAGTAAGTTACGAAAAAGGAAAATTGTGAATTAATTAAAATCTCACATATTGAATATTCAATGACATTACTAACGTTATGTTTAGTTAAACGTAAGGTTTTTAAAATAATATGATTGAATAATTTGTAATGGAATAAAATATAAGTTGATATAATGTTAGAAAATTGTTATTTAAGAGGGATGGAAAGGTTTATAATGTAAAAAAAATGAATTGTTGTCTGATTAAAGGGTTTATAATGTAATATAGTATAAAGTTGTTTATCATTTTACATTTCATCTTAAACCTCTAAAATTAGATATTTTTTATTTTTACTGTTTAGGATAAATAAAATTAGGCATTTTTTATTTTTACTGTTTAGGATAAAATGAGATTATTCATTTCATTATAAATCTCCCTCATAATATTACACTCTTATTTTATTTTTGGGTAAACCATCGGTATCCGAACCTACTAGGCCGACTAATCCGATTCGAGGTGTAATCACAATTAAGACTCCTTGCTCCTCCCTGCGGGTGTGTTTAGTGAGAATCGAACTCAAAAGCTCTTTCCATAAGTTCAGCCTGCGCAGCTAACTGAGTCACAACCCATAAATACACTCTTATTTTATTAATAAATCTTCGGCTATCATTGTCATCATATCCTGAAGTTTCGTAGTGAAGTAAGGCTTGGAGAGGCCCGATAGATAACCTATCGACGTGTCGGGTGGATCCGTTCATCAATCAACCAAATTAACGTACAGTAAACGACAGGTAAACAAAAGGAAAAGCCGACAACGGCCATCCCCGACCATGGTTATCCTACAAGGTATCAATAATCTCACGTCACGCCCAAGTTTCAGGAGCCCAAATCCATATAGACCCATTTTTGTGATATGATCAAATTTGTAAAGTCTCTCTCTCCATTTTCGCATAGAACTGAGCCTTGTGTAGACCTTCAAGTTTGGAACTTTATCTTTTTCTGGATTCGTAGTCCGAGGTTTCTTGTCCTATAGGTACGGTTCTTGTTTCTGCCAATTGGGTTTTCGTTAATTTTGTGTTATGTTTCATGGGTAGTCTTTGGTTTATGAGTGGTGTTGCATTTGGATAATGGGCGGCGTTCAGTTTTGGTATAAGTGTAGGAGAGATAACTCCAAGACAGGGCTCTGGTTATAATTCACTAAGCAGAGTGATTTAGCAGTCTTTTGGGTTTTGTGATTCGGTTCAAGATTGGTGCAATGATCACGATTTGCTTGGAGGTGGTTGATTGCTGTACTTTTTGTCAATTTAGTAGAACATTCGTGTTATGTGTAATTTTGTTAATTTATATGGTGAGTGATGTGAATTATAGGCAACTCTTTGGAGGTATTGTAGTTTCTCTGATTTGTCTTCGTCAAAACTTCATAGGGTTCTTCGAGTAAAACTGATTGCTTTTATCTAGACAAGTGGTTTTGGATTATTAAGTACTCTTGTGATTGCTATTTAGGTCCGAACTGAGAGATGCAGAAAGAATATGGATAATGTTGATAGATACCACAGTAACTTCAAAGTGCTCAATGGCTAACTCAGCTGTTGCAGAGCAGCAATTTAATCTCCAATCAAAGATTATTGGTGCAGCATTCATCTTGGAAATATTATCCAAATTGGAATAAATTGAAGTAAAAATGGAAGAAGCACGAAAACCACTTCTATCTTCATATCTTCCAGAGTTCAGGTCTTCTCATAACACTGGAAGCCTTAATTTTGATGTACATGGAAATCGTGGATCTGCCTTTCCAGGCTTAAAGAAGAGAGGTCAAGGACACGGAAATCGTTCATGGATTAAGATTGATCAAGATGGCAATTCAAAAGTTTTGGAACTTGATAAGGCTACTATAATGAGACATTGTTCCTTGCCTGCAAGGGATTTGCGGCTTTTAGACCCCATTTTCATTTATCCGTCTTCTATTTTGGGACGGGAAAAGGCTATCGTGGTTAATCTTGAACAGATTAGATGTATCATCACAGCTGATGAGGTTATCCTAATGAATTCCTTAGATAGATGCGTAGTTCAGTACAACTCAGAATTCTGTAAACGTCTTCAGACAAGGAAGGATCAAGCTGGTAAGGCTGCTTCTAAGATGTTTATAATGGACACATTACTGATTCTAGTTGGAGTTTAGACATTTAATTTCTTATGATTAGGTAGATTTACTAAAAAACTGGGAAATAATTTTTGTCCTTGAGCATGAAATTATGTAGGAATATGCTAAAGCTTCAATATACAAATTCAAAAAGGCTTCCTGTAAGGAAAGCCTTAAAATCTGTTTCGATTCATTAGAAGTGGTGCGAATGAGCAATGTAAGGAAAATAATTCAAAAGCTCTAAAATCGTGGACCAAATAGAGTTATGTACTTATTCACCCTTCAGTAGCAACAATTAATTTTCTTTTAATAGTAGGTGCTGAATTTTCTCATGATCACTTCTAATCAGTTTGGATTCTTAAATTCTAGAAAACTTAAAATACATAATTTACTTACTGTTTCTACTCATTTGATTCAGAGGACTTGCCATTTGAATTTAGAGCTCTGGAGTTGGCTTTGGAATTAGCTTGCATGTCCCTTGACTCCCAGGTATGCTGTATCTACATGACTAGCTCCACATGTAAAAAGTCCTTCTAGTAGAAATGTTGCTGTCCGTGTTCATTGTGATAAATGGCTGTCTGAAGGTTGTCAATGTACAATCTGATCAAGTGCTTGGAGCCTTCATAAGTTATTTTATCTGTTGATGCAAAAAGAAGGTAGGGCTCTTTGAGAAGAGAGCTGAACTGATATTGATTCAGGAAGACATTGGCTGAACATAATTTTTGTTCCATTTTTTTAATCATTTCCAATTGAACCGCATGAAGATGGAGTAGTAGTCGTTTCACGATGCAAGACTCTTCAATATAAATTAAATGAAATACTAAATGTATGCAAGCCTGTGTAAGTAATGGTCAGTTCTTGGGAGCAAGAATTTGAAACAGATCCAAGTTTATCAATTTTCTGCGAACTTACGATATTCAAAAGGACCTACAGCCTGGTTGCAAGGTTCAAAATTTTTACGTTGCACTTTGTAATGGTGCCTGATTTGCATTTTGTAGCAATAGTCAGATAAGATTTCCATTTTGATTGTTATTTATCTAGTTTCAATTTCATGATTATTAAGACTGTCCAATGTATTTGACCAAACTCTTGGATGGAGTCCATGTGTTAGTATTTTGGCCATCTTTTGAATTAGATCACATTAGGTGGCTATTCCTTCCTGTATTATTTTATTTCCCTATATTCTCAGCTCCTGCCAAGAAATCGTTCATATACAGTCACTTATCTTCAGCATTCATCTCACGTCAGTAGTTACTCTTTCAGTCTTTTCTATAATGACCATGTTTTCTTTCCCCGAAGTCAGCCTAACATGAGTTGCAGTAACTTGTCAGTTGCTTACTAATTGATGATTCTCGAGTTTGAAGGTAAAAGAGCTGGAGATAGAGATATATCCTGTTTTGGACGAATTAACATCATCTATCAATACTCTTAATCTGGAACGTGTTCGTAGACTCAAAGCACATCTCCTAACATTGACTCAACGAGTCCAGAAGGTCAAAGCATTCCTCCTTTTGTTTTTATTTTTTCTTGTATGCAGCCACTTGCCATGTCATTTGATCTTAGATTCAAATTGTAGGTTAGGGATGAGATAGAGCATCTAATGGATGATGATGGTGACATGGCTGAGATGTATCTGACGGAGAAGAAACAGAGGTCAGAAGTTTATTCACCAAGTGGGCTATGTATTCAAAATGATGTCTCGAGTCAAAGACAAGTGGTTTCAAAATCTGCACCGGTTTCTCCAGTGAGAACAATAAGTGGCTGTCAAAAATTGCAGAGGGCATATAGCACTGTTGCTAGTATGAGTAAACAAGGGAGTCTAACAAGTTCATCCAGTCACAGTGAGAATATTGACCAACTTGAAATGTTGCTGGAAGCATATTTTGTTGCTATTGATAACACTCTCAGCAAACTATTCTCGGTGAGAGATGCTTTTCACCATGATACTTTTGAACTTACCTAAAGCTTACATGGAAGCTAGGGGTTAATTGAGAAAATTCTTGAAATTCTGGAGGGATAATACATGAGAAAAAAATATAGGCGAGTTAAAGAACCCTATTAATTGCAAAACTGACTGATTATATACAATTACATCTCTTTGATCTTAGCTAAATGAAATGACAATGGTTACAGGTCATGTTGAATCTGTATAACGTGGCATCTTCATGTAACATTAATCAATGTTTCTATGATGGCTTACTAGGACAGGAACTTATTATGAATCGGATTTTACAATGCTTGTTTAAGCTTTTCTATAATTGTTGCAGCTCAAAGAGTACGTTGATGATACTGAAGATTTGATAAACATTAAATTGGTAAAGTTTGAACTTTCAATTTCCACAATTTTCAACAGTATTTGGTTGATAAAGAAATTTACAGTTAGTATTTCCTCGTATATCAACAGGGCAATGTGCAGAACCAACTTATTAAATTTGAGTTACTTCTTACTGCTGCAACCTTTGTGGCTACATTATTTGCGGTTGTGACGGGAGTTTTTGGGATGAATTTTGAAGCCTCCATTTTTGATTTCCCACATGCATTTAATTGGGTGATTATTATAACAGGTGCTGTAAGTGCTGTGTTGTACTTCTCATTATTGTTATATTTAAAGCACAAGAAACTTTTCCCACTGTAACTGGAGAGTGCAATAAGCTCTGAGCAAGGATACTACTAGAGTTATTGCATTGCAATAGTGATTCTTGTGGAATTGTTTTATGGCCTTGCGTTCTTATTTTCCCCTGTCTAATATTGAATGAAGTTTAATACTTCTACTATATCAGTGTGACTCAGAGATAATGACATAATTCGGTCAATCCAGGAAAAATAAAAGTGCTAGGTGTGGTTACGGGGCAAATTCATGCCCTGTGACAATAGCCATGATGAGAAGTCATTTGATTGTTTCAGATCAGGAAAAGGAATTGGTGAAGATGGTGTGGCATTGAAACTACTAGGACAACTGCCTTGTATTTAATGTGTTGCACTCAGAAGAGCTCCTCCAATGGCTATTCCAGTTGGGTCAATATAGTCTATTGATGGGTAGTTAGAGTGTTTGTGGAAGAATCTGTTGCAGAATCTTTATTCCTCCATTTCCAGTTGTTAGGTATCACTTAAGACAGGAGGAACAACAAGAATGACAGTCCATTCTTTGTTTGTCAAGTTGGCAGTAGCCAGAGAGTAGAGGTGGGGATATATTGGAACCTGAATCATTTCCATAAATCCATTTCATTTATAAGACTCATCAAATATATTGCATAATTCTCAAGTCATTCATAGTCACATTTTACTTATCTTAAGAGAGTTATATTTTTCAAAAGCTTTAACCAGGCAGGTAGGTATACTTTCCGTTCAATTTCTCAATTGCTAATGCTGATCATAAAGGTGTGAACTTTATTTTCGGCTACCCTGAAACAGACATTTTGTTCATTACATAACTTGTAAACCAGATTTTGATAAGTGGTGCCTACATTCCAACAATGTACAAATGGTACTGTCCATTCTGTGTCAAATATAATTTCAGCGTTCATCTCAAATACAATAATCATTAAAATAGCTTTAATTCATCTTAATAGTCCTTCCATTATATGGAAGATTTGATATGAATGGGAGCATAACCATCCCTTGGATGAAACATCTATTGCCTCGGGTTGACATTGAATATGCAAGATGTTTCGCTGAGTTGTGGCCTATAAACATTATGATATAACTATACTTGCTTCCATCTATTCCCTGGTATGAACTTTGGAAATGTGTTAATAACAAGAATATGGAATGTGCCCGAGTGACAATCTACTCAACTGCAAGTGTAGTGCAGATTAGAAGGCAAGATGGTTCAGATATTCCTAAAGTTGCTGTTTGAAGCCATAACCACAAAAGGTCTAAGAACAAATTCAACTGGTGAAGAGAACATTTTTCTGATGATCAGGTAAGAAATAAAAATGGCGTGGAGGGAGGGAGGTGTTATTAGGAAAAATTACGGACTATAACAGTTCTGTAACTCTTATATGACCATATGAGTTCTGAACAGGAAAATGGAAAAAGAAAATAAAGAACAAGTCAAACTACAGTATGGATCACTAAACAAGGTAACATTATCATCCATCTTCCTTTTTCATTTTTAGAATAGAGTAGTATGTACATACATTTATACATACATATCAATCAAATGATTAATGCCCGGATCCCTATATGAGGACGTACATTTGATCATTATCAACTGTTTGAGGGTTTGATGTAGTGCTGAAACTAAAGACACATGAGATGCCAAGCTTCTTTTGCTTTTCAGAATTATGTGTCACACGGTTGTATTGTGCTCGGATCGTAGGTCTAAATAATTCACCATTGATAGTCTACTTGTAAGATTCTGGACTTGAGCCTGCATAATTGTTGAAAAGTCTCCATGTCAGTCATATGCAAGTAAAAACATCTAAACCTTCTGATGTTACGGCAAGTGGTTTTACATTTCTCCCAAACTTTGAAGATATAGCTTGAAAAGGAATCATTTCCAGTGTTCCTTTTAGAAAATTTGGTGACTGGGGTAAGAATTTAAGTTCAAAACAGGAGTGGGACTTCAAAGGATTTTAAGTGAGTGTTTAGCTATAAGGACAACTTACAAACGGTAGTTGACAGAGGAAACTGATATAATGAAGTTGTTCTTTGCCTCCAAATCAAGATGCTAGAGTTGTGCTTGGGCAACTATCCACAGTGCAGGCCAGGATATCCCTATAATCCCTGGATATTCTAAAAGAGTCATAAACCTTTCCATCTCTGCTCTTCTTGTACTCAAATAGGAGATTGGAATGATCAAACGCCGTAAGTTTTACGAATCCATGATCATAGTCTCTGTATAAACTCCAAGATGTTGGGACTGAGGTAAATTCTGAAAGTGATGCTCCTGCACCACCAGCTACCACATGTATTGTCCCATTTAGTGCACCAGTATAATAGTGTTTCTCTTTGCTGGTGCATGTGTTCTGCAGAAAAGTAACATGGGAAAGCCTATAGTCAGCGAAAGGGATTGAGAGGCAGCATGAACAAATAACTTATTTATCCTGGAATCTTTTCTGCATGCAACTTGTTCAGTAAACAAGCTGAAACATGCCATTATTTGCATGCAGATCTATGGTTTAATAACACTTATAACAGTAGCTCAAAAAGCAGAAAAGAAACCCTCAAATTTGTTCAAATACCTGATAAATGGGGCACGTCCTCTCATAGTTGTGCACATGACCAAACATGGCGATGTCAACCTTATATTTCTGCCAGAGCTTCTGAAGGCTTTCCCTTCCCATTGGTTCCTCAGTTGATCCTTCTAAAGCATAATACAGGCAAGAAGAATAACCCAGTACTCGATGTGCAAGAAATATTAGCCATGGCTGTTTTTGTCTATCAACTGAACTTAGGCAGTGTTCAATAAACTTATATTGCTCTGTTCCTTCTCTCCAATCATGTTCTGTGTCAGCTATGCAGAATCGAAACATTCCGTAATCGGTGGAATACCTGAAAAGATCACTTATGTTATCCACTATCCAGCACATCAACAACAAAGAGAAGAATGGATCAAGACACCATAGCTCAGTTGCTATAGAATGTTGATATGCAACACAGAACCTTGATGTGGTTGTTTTTCATGTAAGGTGGTTTAGACTTTCTTCATTTATTAAGTGGATAGAGGGACTGTCAGAAAAGTGAGAGAATTTGTAAGAATATGCATCTGATCAGTAAAGTGCACATAGAAGTTGGTCCCATAACCATAAATTAAAGCAACATAATAAAATTAGATGCCTGCATCAAGGCTTGGACATTTGCAGAAGTTCCTTTACCAGAACTTTTCTCTGTTTTCTGCAGGGACATAGAACATAGTCTGAGCCAGAACACCACATTCTCCCCCAGAATCCATGCTTTGATAGAAGGATCCTGTCCCCGGCCAGTCACGCTCGTGATTACCACTGCAAGGACAACCCAACAGTTTTTGTACCAGCGGAAGTAATATTCAACTCTATGATAAATGTCTCACGACGAACCTGGCAATCATGTACGGAATGGTTGATGCAATGGGCTCAATTTGTGCAGTAAATTGGTCCCATTGTGACAGGTATCCATTTGCATAGCATATGTCTCCGATATGAAAGACGATGTCAATGTCTTCCAAGTCTTGAATGAGCTGCTTGGTAGTGTTTAGAGAGCCAGGTTGAAAATCATTGTATTCACTAGAACCATCAGCTTCACCCTGCAGAGTTTGTTAACTAGTTTAAAGATTGCATACTGATAAAGGCACTACAGCGAATAAACATCTAGAAGTTGGGGAAAGTTTTGTTAAACATTGATGTCTGATAACCTTTTTGGTACACTGGAAAGCATTACTATATCCTTAACCTCCCACCCCCAAGCACCTACCAGATTCTGAACCCTGGCAGGTAGGGAGATACTCCAACCTCCCAATCGTCACCCCAAACCCCAGTGTGTGATAATAACCTTGATAATATACAAGGATTGGTACCTAATAAAGTGTAAAACATAAGGCATTTGATGACGTAATCATACATTCGTACATTAGAAGTTACCCTGGATGAGATCATTGCGACACAGGACAATTCAAGACAGTACAAACCTTCCCCATGTCACCAAAAATAACTACTCTCTGGAGAGAGTTTTGACCAGGAAAAGGAGATGATCTAAACTGATACTCTTGACTCCAAATATATGTTCCATTGAACAATTTGTGCCCCAGCTTGTACACATATCTGCAGAATTCATATGGAGTTGCATAAGGAAAGCTACAGTTCTAAGCTAATTATGAAGTTTGCATGCTGAATTACTGGTTACTGGAGATGATGATTGATAGATTTTCTTCAAATGCTATGAGTTTCCCACTTCTTCAAAACAGGTTAGAAGTTCACTCTCTCACAAAATTAAAAAATCACTGAAAATGCATATATCAGAATCTTCTGTACCAATGCATGTTAAAGCTTATCTAGTTTCTTTATGCATTTTAAACATAAAATGGATCTTCTCCAACAACCCATATCAGCTGATATTCTTTTGATAAAACCCAGATAACTGTCAATCTAAGAATGCATATAAGTAATCAACACATACAAAACAAGATTGTCTAATTGGTGTATGGAATATAAAAAAATACACTCTGTTGGGCCACAGGTCCTTCAGAAAGCTAGTATGTACATATCCAGGATCACGCCAGCCAACTGTCCTTGCTGGTGCACCTATGGAGAAGAAGTTGGTTGGGAATGTAAAAGACAGGTAAGCAAACGTTTACAAGCTAGTAAATGACAGAAAAATTCAATAAGAAAAATTAGGATTGTGCTGAATGATGTTATGAATAGCAAATACATCACACCATTATACGATACCAATTTAGAGTTCAATGGAGATTGTGAAGCAGAAAAGCCCCAAGGCAAATATTAACTTTTTTCTGTTTTCCCACTTGTTTGTCACTCTTTGGGGGCAAAGACAAATGCTAACTTAGATACTTGATGATCTGCTAGAGTAAGCTACTTAGGCAGCAATCACCTGAATGCTAAGTTGACATTTGCTAAGTTGCATATTTCTTCATAATATCTCAAAAAATTCGGTGCAGAAGAGGTAAATAAATCGTGAGTTACCTACCGCACATGCTGCTACGAACAAAAGTCAATGTTCCAGCAGCGGAACGGACAGGTTCACCACCCTTAGATCTCCATTCAACAAAAGGTTCTGCTTCATTGATCCCATATCCACTTGTCCATGTTACAGTCATCTAAGCATTAGAATGGAAATGTAGAAACTCAATGAGAAATTGGAAGCTCCAATCTATATGATCAAACACAGAATGATGCATAACCTTAATAGTGCTACTACATCAACTCTTTCTGGAGTTTATACTCAGTAGATGCTAGACATGAACTCTATTCTGAACTTATAAACCTCGAGCTTTCAAGATCACAAGTGAGGAGAAATTTGACTTACTTCATCCCATTCTTTCCCTTGTGCCAAGCGTGGATACAGTGGCGCATTTGGATTTGAGAAAGTTACTTTATTAGACACAGCAACCAGCTTTGGCTTTTATATCAGGACAAGAAGGAAAAAAAGCAGTCACAAACTGTACTGAGAAGTCAGTGTATAAGAAATAGCCATAATGTCTGGCGTCTGCAAAAAACATATGGTCAAGAAGTAGCAACTAGAAAAGAAGACATGGACAATAACAACTGAAATATGTCGATGCATATTGGAAAAGAAGAGAATTGTAAACAGTTAATGAATAGTCAAGAATTTACATTGAAAAAACCACCAGTAAATAGTCCAAAAGAGAAGTCTGATCTCTGGTTGATCAACTGCAGCCTCAGCAATCCTTTCCCTGTATATTTGTACTTGGGACTAGAGTAGTTGGCATACTGGAACTGAGGAAAACAAGATCATTATAATCTTAAAACTGCAGAGTTTACTCGAATTTAAGGACACAGCTAAAAAACCAAACTATAGAACTGTTTTGAAGATCAAGAACCTTAATAGGAGCAGAACACAACAGTGGTGGAAAAGTTCTTGGACTGTCCCAGGGGCATGTGGAAGCACTGAACATTTGCAGTCGTTTTCGATACATGTTAGACTTAAATGATTAAAAGATTGCACAACTGTAAGTAGCAATGTGAACTAATCACAAACCAAGATATACAAATTGGGTTTTTCACAGAAGTAAAATCTGTACTGAGGATATAAAGTACCTGAAATTTGCAGGAGAAAATACTCCAATCCAGTCATCGACTGATGGGCTTGCAGAGCTGTACTCCACTGTCACCAACTCTGGGTTCTGTCCCTGAAGCATTAGAACATTTTGATTTCTGCTTAGCCATTAACAAAAAAGACATGACCCCAGATTCTTTTCGAGGATTGTTAATCAGGATATCTTTCCATGGAAACGAAATCTAAGCATAAGAAACCCTGATGAACCACCAAATGGAATATAGAGGCTTATAGATAACCAAACTCACTCTCAATCCAAGAACAGAAGGAGAGGCTTTGACATAAGCAAGATCACTGAGAGCAATAGTCGTCTCGTGTATAGCAATTTTCGATAATGGATGATCCCCATGTGATCTTGCTTGATGAAGAATCGAAAGAAAAAGTAACAGCAAATTTGCAGAAATGACCAATCTCGCTCCTTTCATCTCCACCTAAAACAACACTAGACAAAGCAGAGTTCAGAACCAGAATAACTGCAGTACCGAACTTAGGAGTTTCTGTCGGAGCTTGATGAGGTAGTTCTTACTTGTGGATAAGAACAGTATTTACAAATTGACAATGTAAGGCTTGGGAGTTCTACGAAAACTTGGAATATCCCAAGAGAACATTCCTTGTTATAATAGTTTAACTTCCATTTGAACATGTTGTGTCTGAACAATGATTGCGGATAGTACAAGAAGCAACGACATCAGTTTGCTGTTAAAAATCTCATCTTTTTTTTTTTTTTGCCCTTTTGTTTCTCTGATTGATAACTCAAAACCTTTTCAGCCAAAATAGTTTATCTGATAAAGACCAGTCATTTACGCAAAAAGGTGGCGTATTTGAGTCTCCCCATTTAACCTTAGAAGACAACATCTATGGAGGATTGTTTACCTGAACAGGTTTCTCAGAAAAAAGATGTTTGCTGATTATAAGGTAAAAGCCCTTTTCATATCAAGTTTTTCCAGGAAAACAAAGAGAACAAAATTCTATACGCAATGAATTGTTGTCCAATTCTCAAAACAAGCACAGTACTTTTTAAGGGTGTGAATCTGCGTTAATTGTTTAAGAACCCTTGTGAACATTGCAGTTATGCAGAAAACTGGAAAGCAGAAAGTAGTTATTTGTTGACAGCTCCACAATGTTCTTAAGCAGTCAGCAACACTTATGGCCTGGAAGAAAAGTTTTTCATAAAAAATTCATGATGCTAAGGTCGAGCTCGGACAGCTATCTACTGTGCACGCTAAAATGTCCCTGTAATCCCTCGATATCCTGAAAGAGTCGTAAACCTTCCCATTGCTGCTCTTTTTGTATTCTAGCAACAGATTGGAGTGGTCAAACGCTGTGAGCTTAACAAAACCATAATCAGAATCTTTAAAATAACTCCATGTCGTGTTGAGTGATGTAAAATTAGCAAGACTTGCTCCTCCTCCACCAGCTACCACATGTATGGTACCATTTAAGGTGCCCTTGTAGTAGTGTTTCTCTGTGTTGGTGCAAATATTCTGTATAAATAAAAACAGCAGCAAGTTCCAATGTCAGTTCGAAAGTAACTATTTTGAACATAACTTGGGTTACAGATCAGTTGATTACTACCAAAGTATATCGGATGCAGATATTCACCAACAATAGAAACAGTTTTACCATCCTGTAATAGTATGAACTCACCTTATCAGAAGCAGTTGGCAGTCAAAATATAGGAATGGATCATCTCATCATTCACATATAGTTACTACTTACTAAGGATGCATGGTAAACCTGACTTTAGTGATGGGATTCTATGTTATTGAAGATGCATCCCCACATGAACTGAAAGTGCAATGGCATTTCAAACTCCATAAAGGATTATGACAACTTGTTTATGCTGCTATCGGAAATTTTCCCGAGACCTACCTACCTATTATCATCTGATTGAGGGTGCTTTGTACCAAAGACAGCTAGTCAAATGAAGGTGTGTTCATGTAAGGCTCTAAGGTAATAATCATACCAAAGGAGAGATGCATTATTATGAACTTCAAGTATCATATTCATTTACTAGCAACTGCTTCAAGCAGACATGACCTGCTTATCAGAAGAAGATGGAAAGACTAATATTCACTTAAAGCAATAAGAAGCCAATTTTCAGTGTACCAGTTTTTAACAGCTAGCCTACACTCCAAGAATAGTTTCGAGTAAGCCAGCTTAAAATAAGCCATTAAGCAGAATAGTACAGCTTAAGTCGGGGTTATTAGTCAATGATAAAAGATACTTGGGCAAATTAAAGCAAAGATAGACAATTGACTTGCTGGAAGTAATGAATATACCTGGTAAATGGGACATGTCCTCTCATAGTTGTGCACATGGCCGTAAAAGGCTATATCAACCTTATATTTCTGCCAGAGCTTCTGAAGGGCTTCCCTTCCCATTGGTTCCGCGAAAGATCCTTCATTAGCATACCCACTACCAGAAGAATAACCAAGTACCCTATGTGCCATAAAGATCAACCATGGTTGCTTTTGTCTATCAGCAGTAGCCAAGCAGCGCTCAATGAATTCGTACTGCTCTGTTCCCTCCCTCCAATCATGTTCTGTATCAGCTATGCAGAAGCGGAACATACCATAGTCAGTAGAATACCTGGTGAAAGAGGAAATTTCCAATATCAGTTCCCCCGAATTTGCAAAGCAATGATCAAAGGAATATGCACGTATTGAAGCCTCTAGCTTTCTGCTCTACGAAGCCAGACCACTAGATGACAAGTTCTGCTAATACGCAAATCAGCAGTGACCGCATTAAAAAATGATTTTCAACTAGAATAAAATAAACAAAATCAGTTTATTCGCACAAAAGAATGAAGTTACAGGGGAGGAGTGGGTATCAAAATTTTCCTGCTAATGTATGAAAAAAATCAAATCTAGTAATATGACCATTTAAAATCGAAAGAATGCCATTGTTCTAGCATTTGAATTATGAATATAAGTTCTCTTATAGAAATTCCCTTACCAAAATTTGCCCCTGTTCTCTGTAGGGGCAAAAAACATTGTTTCGGCCAAGACACCACATTCTCCTCCAGAGTCCGTGTTGCCATAGAAGGATCCTGTCCCTGGCCAATCACGCTCATGGTTTCCACTAGAAAGAAAAATCACCTCTCCAGGTAAGATGAATTGCAAGGCTAATACATGGTCAAGTATGTATTGACTAATAAAATGACAAACCTTGCAATCATGTAGGGAACGGTTGATGCAATTGGCTCAACCTGTGCAGTAAATTGATCCCACTGTGAAAGATATCCATTTGCATAAGTTATATCTCCAATGTGGAACACTATATCAATGTTCTTCAAGTCCTGAATAAGCTGTTTAGTTGTGTTAAGGGAGCCATGCTGGTAGTTATTGAATTCATTCGAACCATCCACTTCATCCTGCTAGGCAATATCAAACAAAATATTCACATTTGCAGAAATACATTTGGAGTGCACTGCACAATTAGCTACTCCAAATGGGGTATGCTTTGTTATGCATCATTAAAGCGAGGTCACCTAAGGAAGAAAGAACTATGTTTACATGCAGTTCAAACCTTTCCCATGTCACCAAAAATGACTACCCGCTGTAGAGAACTTTGACCAGGATATGGAGATGCTCTAAATTGAT